>CM043880.1:37293270-37448279 GCA_024034495.1 Camelina laxa
CGCTCTAACCACTTCCTCAACACACACCAGATCATCAATCGAAACAGACCAAATAATTCCCCAAACGGAGGTTGAAAAAAACTGCAAACAAGACTAAAACAACTAAACACACAGAGATAACACCACCAAGATAAAACCACCGTTCACATCAAAGGATTCAGGAGACAAGGCTGGCTAGAGAACATCTAACCACGAGCAAGCTCTGCCATCATACTTCTTCTTCCAATTCCGATCCGGTTCAGATCCGGTGAGAAATTACTCCAGACAAAGCCGCAAAAGGAAAGCAAAAGACTAAAACGAGGGAGATGCCAGAGCCAGTGCTATAGAAGCCACCGCTCTCCAGCCTCGAATCGGAAAATTTTGGTCGGTCGGCGGCTGAGTGTAGAGAGAGTTTTAATTTTTTTTTTTTTAAAGTAGGGGCTTAGAAAATTCCATCTGATCTAGAGTATCTTATCCTACCAAACAAATATCTTAGTTGAAAAACACTTTTCCTCTGTTTGTTTCCCACCTCGTTATGTCCAAATCGTGTATACTCTGGTTTTTAATCTGAGTTTTTTCTTTTGCGTTTTTCCTTAGTTCTTCAGTTCCATCTTCCGTTGCTGAGTTTTATTTTAGCTTTCAAAGGTCCAATTAATCATCTAATGGGAAGACTTCTTAATCCCGACTGTCAAAACGTCTCGGATATTGTCCTCGATATGCCAAGGAAGTGGCTCATCTATGATCGGGTTAGAGGAGTTGCTCTCTCGAAAGATAAGTTCCAGTTCATCTTCAAATATGAACAGGATTTGGAAAAGATTCTCAATTTGGGAGCGCATACGTATAATCAATGGTCTCTTCTGCTACAAAGATGGGTTGAAATGCCTCCACCGAATTATCATCAATCAACTCCGATTTGGGTACAAATTCGCAATATCCTAGTTAATCACCATACGAAGGAAGCGATTACGGTCTTTGCAGAGTTCGCAGGTCCAGTCATCCAAGTAGAGTATGATCCTTCAATATCTTAGAATAAGGACTTTGTGAGGGATGAGATTCTCTTTGATGTTTCGAAATCCCTTCGGCGATCCAAAGTAATAAATCTTCCTTCTGGCGAAGCAATTACGATCCTTTACGACTATGAACGAATCCAGAAGAGATGCTACTTTTGCCAACGTCTCACACACGAACGCGAAAAGTGTCCTTTTTTTTTACAAAAGCAAAAAGAACTCAAAGGGAAAGATAAGCTTAACCTTGTTCATGACAGGTCTATGGTTCTATCCTCCCTCAACTTTCCAGATATGAATATGCAAGTCGAATCGGAAATTGCTCCTCCACTCGAAAAGATTAACACTCCAGCCTTGCCTTTTCTACTTGCAGAATCAAATGAAAATATTCTTGAATCTCTCGCCAAGAGCTGTCCAGAAGAAGAAGAAGCAATCTGTTCTGAGAATCTTTCTTCACCGACCTCCTCACATCCGACTACAAATCACTTACCTGAAGTGGATCATCTTTTTGAGGTCCCAATGGAATCTTCGTACGTATTTGATGTTGTTAACTCTGAAGCGGGTACCTCTAGGACATCAAAGACAAATTCCAAATGCAAAAGGACTTCTTTGAAGCCAACAAGAATTAAAAGAGGTACTCTCAAGTCATATCCCCATATTCATTCTGAACTATCTTTATATTCAGAATCAAATCTCTCGGGTAAAAGGAAAGCTAGTCTAGAAGGCAATAATAATTACAAAGTGGTAAAACCACAAATCTTAAGATGGTCCCAATAGAGGGACCGTCTGAAATCTAATGAGCCTTCTAAGTTGGAATTGTCAAGGATTGGGACGGTCCCAAGACTTGACAATTCCTAGACTCAAGGAAATGCGTAAAGAACATTTTCCTGAGATCTTGTTTCTAATGGAAGCTATGAATAGTAGTAATGTGTTGATAGATATGCAGGAGTGGTTAGGCTATGATAGAGTGTTTACTATCAACTCTATAGGAAAGAGTGGAGGTTTGGCTTTATTTTGGAAAAACAGTGTAGATATCACCTTTCAATTCACAAATAAGCATCTTCTAGACTTTCATGTACAGTTTGGTTCTACAGATTTCTTTGTATCATGTGTTTGTGGAGATCCCTTGTTTACATCAAGACCTTTAGTTTGGGAGAAACTGATGCGTATTGGTATTACAAGAAAAGAAAGCTGGTGTATGTTAGGAGATTTTAATGAAATTCTGAATAATGGAGAGAAATTGGGCGGACCTAGAAGAAGTGAAGCCTCTTTCTTACCTTTTACTGATATGCTAAGAAGTTGTGATATGATTGATTTACCCTCTTATGGTAATAGCTTCACTTGGGGAGGAAGGAGAAATGATTTGTGGATCCAGAGTAAATTGGATAGATGTTTTGGGAATAAAAACTGGTTCCATTTATTTCCAGCTTCTATTCAGAAATTTCTAGAGAAGAAAGGCTCAGATCATAGGGCAGTCCTAGTTAAGCTCTTGTCCTCAAATAATCCTTATAGAGGAAATTTCAGATTTGATAAGAGACTGTTAAATAAGCCCCGGGTAAAAGAAGCTATATCCTCAGCTTGGACTATCAACAATTCGTCTTCAGTTTCGGATAAGCTTCGCAGCTGCAGGAAAGCTTTGAGTATCTGGAAAAAGGAAAACTCCTTAAACTCTCTAGATAAGATAAATCATATACATATAGCTTTGGAACAGGAACAATCATCTGATTATCCTTCCTCTTATCAAGTTAACTGCCTTAAGCATCAGTTGATTGTTGCACATAGAGAGGAAGAAACTTATTAGAGTTAGCAAAGTCGCGAAAAATGGACACAGGAAGGCGACTATAATACCAAATTTTTTTCATGCCTCAGTCCAAACCAATAGATCAAGAAACAGAATTCAAGCTTTGATAGATAGTAAGGGTAACACTCAAAAATCAGAAGCTTCCAAGGGTGAAGTTGCGATTTCTTACTTCAATGAATTATTCAAGTCAACGAATCCACAAAGTTTTGACTGGTTATTTCATGACTTCAAATCAAAAGTTACCACTACTATGAATGAAACCTTAATAAGTCCAGTGACTAGTGGAGAGATAAAGAAAGCAGTATTTTCAATCAACCCTACTAAAGCACCAAGAGCGAATGGTATGACAGGTCTTTGTTTTCAAAACTATTGGGACATCATAGGCCCCCAGGTTACTTTGGAAGTACAGAGCTTCTTTCTTAATGGTTCCTTTCCTTCTGAATGGAATTATACTCGGCTTTGCCTTATCCCTAAAATCAGGAATTCCAAGTTAATGTCAGATCTCAGGCCTATTAGCTTATGTTCTATCCTTTATAAGATCATTTCTAAAATTTTAGCCTCAAGACTGCAGCCGCTTCTACCAGTTTTAGTATCCCCGACCCAGTCTGCCTTTGTCTCTAAAAGATTAATCTCTGATAACATATCTATTGCTCATGAATTGGTACATGCTCTAAGAACTCATCCTTCAATTTCTTCTGAGTATATGGCAATAAAATCAGATATGTCCAAAGCTTTTGACAGACTGGAATGGAATTATCTTAGAGGGTTACTTTATGCATTAAGATTTCACCAGAAATGGATTCACTGGATTATGTTTTGTGTGTCTACTGTTACATATTCAGTATTGCTAAATGAGCAATCTTTTGGGATAATAACTCCTCATAGAGGTTTGAGACAAGGTGATCCAATATCTCCCTTTCTCTTTGTGCTTTGTACGAAAGGCCTTACACATATGTTGAATAGAGCTGCAAATGCAGGAACAATTCAAGGAATTCAGTTTTCTCCTCAAGGACCCTCTATTCACCATCTTTTATTTGCTGATGATACCCTCTTTAGTTGTAAAGTTTCTTTTTATCAAGTTGAAGTTCTCCAGAAAATCTTACAATCTTATGGCGAGGTAACCGGTCAAAGGATTAATGTGCATAAATCCTCAATAACTTTCGGCTCTAATGTGGATCACCAAAATCAGGAAGCTATTAAGAGGTTAACAGGAATACATCAGGAAGGAGGAGCTGGTTCATACTTAGGTCTTCCAGAGTGTTTTAGCAGTTCTAAAGTCGATATGCTGGATTATATTTTTGACAGACTAAAATCAAGGCTTTCAGGCTGGTTCGAGCGCACCTTATCTCTTGGAGGTAAAGAAATCCTTCTGAAAGCAATAGCAATGGCTCTACCTGTTTATGCAATGACGTGCTTCAAGCTGCCTATAACTACTTGTGAAAAAATCACCTCTGCAATGTCTAATTTTTGGTGAAATTCATTGGAACACAAGAGAAAGATACACTGGATAAGTTGGGAGAAGTTATGCTTAAGAAAAGAGCAAGGAGGGATAGGATTCAAGGATTTGCAAGCATTTAATCAAGCATTATTAGCTAAACAAGCATGGAGGATTATCCAATACCCTAACAGCCTTTTTGCTCAAGTCATAAAAAGCAGATACTTTGTCAACAATGAATTCTTATCGGCAGTAATGGGCTATCGTCCTTCTTATATTTGGAGAAGTGTTATATATGGTAGAGTACTTCTGTTGAAAGGAATCAAAAGAATGATTGGTAATGGTCATAATACTTATGTCTGGGCAGATCCATGGCTCTTTGATGAAAGAAGAAGAATTCCCTTAATGAAAAATATTTTCATTAATTTGGACTTGAAGGTAACTGATCTAATTGACTTTTCTCTCAGAAACTAGGATCGAGAAGTATTAGAGGAATTGTTCTATCCAAGAGATGTGAGTCTTATCTTATCAAGCAAACCAGTGATATCAAGATCTGATTTTTGGAGTTGGCATTATACTAAGAGTGGAGATTACTCAGTTAAAACAAGGTATGCTCTAGCTTGTCAATCGAATAAGCAAGAATTGATCTTTGAAGCTGAAGCACGACCTTCGCTCAATGACTTAAAATCTCAGTTGTGGTCAATTCAATCTTCCCCCAAAATTAAAAATTTTATATGGAGAGCATTAAACGGAGCAATAGCGGTTGCAGACAGGTTAGAAAGTAGAGGTCTGAGTAAAGACATGAGATGTCAATTTTGTGGAATTGAAAGAGAATCCATCAATCATGTTCTATTCTCCTGCTCTATTGCTAGGCAAGTTTGGGCCCTATCAGAATTCCCTTCCCCTGAAGGAGGCTTTGATATCGATTCTGAATACACGAACCTATCCTACGTACTATATACAGAAAAGAATCAGAATATTCCTCTCTATATCAGAAGGAGGTTTCCTTGGATACTCTGGTATCTCTGGAAAAATAGGAATGACTTCTTTTTTGAAGGAAAATCAAAGGATCTAATGGCATTGGATCTCAAATAAGAGAGGAAACAACTTTGTGGTTTAATGCTCAAGATGTTGAAGCTCGATATGCTAGTTCTAAAGTGTTTGACAGAGGGAAAGATCGGATAGACTGGATCAATCCACCTAAGTCCTGGTTTAAATGCAATATAGGAATGGCCTGGTGTAAACATACACGAATAGGCGGATTTTCCTGGGTTGTAAGGGATTGGACAGGCAACGTTAAGCTTCATAGTCGACGGTCATTCTCTAACATTCCAAGCTTGTTGGATGCTAAATTTCACAGTATTCTATGGACGATAGACAGCATGGCGAGTCACAAAATTAATCAAGTAATCTTCTCTGGTGAAGCATTTGAAGTGATCAATGCAGTTAACTATCCTCAAGAATGGCCAGCATTTCAATTTCTAGCTTATGAACTAAAAAGAAATCTCTGTTTTATAAAGAACTGGAAAATGGAGATTGCACCATCTCACTCCAATAAAGGTGTTTCCTTTATTGCTCAGAGTGTACTACAAAATAATTTCTTTCAGTCCTATGTAGCTTTGGGTGCTCCTAAGTGGCTTAAACCTCTTTTTGATTTAGAAGGGAGGATTCACTCATAAGTCGGTCAAAGGGTTCGAGATTTTTGGCTTTTGTTTGCATTATACTCTTAAATATCTAGATTTTCTTTAGGGGAAGAGGTTTGATTGACAAATCTTTGTCTTATCTGTAGAATTTTTACTGTCGATAGTTGACTTTCTCTTTTTCTCTCTTCACTTATCTTCTTTTCTTCTTATCTCGTTTATTCCAACCTTTTTGTTTCTACTGCAGTTGATTTTTATTTCTTGAACCTGCAGTCTGGATAGGATTTGTAGTTTTTTAAGGTTTTTCATACTCTTTTCTTCTCGTTTTTAACCCTCTTTTGCCTCACTATATAAAGAACCTTTCCAGAGTTTTTAACATCTCATCGTCCTCCCCTAAACACATAAAAGAAAAAGTAAAGAGTCTAATGGAGAAAGAATTGTGGGACGACCTTCAGTACTTAGCTTTAGGACGAGATGACCCAGAACTTTTAATTCCAAACTCAGATTATGAAGAAGTTCTAGCTAGCAATGGTTTAAGTTTGATTGCCAGACCACTTAATCCAGTGGACCAGAACTTATTTGAAGTAGCTGACAATCTCCCAACAGCTTGGGGTCTCTCATCGTTTGTTCATGGTCGAGTCTTGGATGATCGTTTTATCCAGTTTCGATTCCAGTCTGAAAGAGACTTGGAATCAGTCCTTCGACGTCAACCATGGAGTTTTAATAGATGGTTTGTTGCACTGCAAAGATGGGATGACCTACCAAGATTGGACTTCTTAACATCCATAGATCTTTGGGTTCAGTTACGAGGGGTTCCGTTACCTTACATCTCTGCCAAAACTTTTCGCAGGATAGCTAGATCCTTAGGGGACTTTGTGAAGTTAGACTTTGAAGAATCAGTTACAAACCAAGTTTCATATATCAGAGTGAAAATTAAGGTTTCTATAACTGATCGTTGCAGGTTCTTTAGAAGGGAGAGGTTTCAATCGGGTGATAGAGCTATGCACACCAGATCAAGAGGGCATCAGAATCTCCTTCCTGTTATTGAAGACATCAATCGGTTGCAAAGACAACGCCAAACTCGTATCTCCACTGATCATCCCGCGCCAGTGACCATGGAACAACCAAATGGACCACATCCGGGACCGCGAAACATTGGTGCTGGGGATGCACCGAACACTCATACTCAGCGTGCTGGAATCGTCCCTCCCGCCGTGTAGAACAACAACTTTGAAATCAAAAGTGGTCTGATCTCCATGATCCAAGGAAACAAGTTCCACGGGTTGCCTATGGAGGATCCACTAGACCACTTGGACGAGTTCAACCGTTTGTGCAGTCTCACCAAGATCAACGGCGTGAGTGAGGACGGTTACAAGTTGCGCCTCTTCCCATTCTCCCTGGGAGACAAGGCTCATCAATGGGAGAAAAACCTTCCCAAGGGATCAATCACCACCTGGGATGGTTGCAAGAAAGCATTCTTGGCCAAGTTTTTCACCAACTCCAGAACAGCACGTCTCAGGAATAAGATTTCCAGTTTCACGCAGAAGAGCTCAGAATCATTCTGTGAATCATGGGAGCGTTTCAAGGGTTACCATAGCCAGTGTCCACACCATGGTTTCAGCAACGAGTCACTGCTGAGCACTCTCTACCGTGGTGTACTACCAAAGATACGTATGTTGCTTCTAACGGTAATTTCTTGAACAAAGACGTTGAGGAAGGATGGCAACTGGTTGAGAATCTCGCTCAGTCTGACGGCAACTACAATGAGGACTATGACCGCACAGTTCGCGGCGACGCTGCGTCTGAGGAGAAGTACAAGAAAGACCTCAAGAATGTCAATGAGAAGCTTGACTGTATCTTGCTAAGCCAGCAGAGGAGCGTCCACTTTGTATCTGAGGATGACCCTTTCCAAGTTCTAGATGGGGAGGGTGAGCAGACTGAGGAGATCAGCTATGTCCAGAATCAGGGTGGATACAACAAAGGTTACAACCCCTACAAGACGAACCCCAATTTGTCTTACCGAAGTAACAACGTTTCTAATCTACAAGATCAGGTGTACCCGCCTCAACAACAACAACAAGGTCAACAAAAACCTTTTGTGCCTTACAATCTGGGATTCGCACCAAAACAACAATTCCAGCAAGGTTACCAAGCTCCCTCAGGACCACCGCCAGGATTCCGCCCTCAACCAGTTCAGCCTACCCCAGCCCTAGATCAAGAAATGAAGCACATGCTGCAACAAATTCTTCAAGGTCAAGCTAGTGGTTCTCTGGATACTGCTAAGAAGTTTGCTGAACTCAGTCAGCGAATGGAATGTTCTTACAATGATCTGTATGTCAAGTTTGAAGCTCTTAACTCCAAGATGAAGTATATGGAAGGCAAGACTGTTTCTACTTATATCCCAACAACTAGCCAACTACTTGGAAAAGCAGTTCAAAACCCCAAGGACTATGCTACTATGCATGCCATCACCAACCAAGCTGTAGATGTACGGCTCACTGAGGACACTGAGAGTTTAGATGGGGAGGAATTTCTTCAATATGAAGTTCAGATAAAGGATCTTGTCGAGGTGATCAAGGATCCAATTAAGTCAGCCAAGCAATCTGATCTTGAAGCTACTAGAGAACCCACTGCTCCCAAGGATAAATCTGTGAGATTCATTCCTCCACCATACAAACCACCTCTACCATTTCTAGTGAGGTTTAAGAAGCAGCTTACTGAGAAGTATAAAGCTCTATTCGAAAACCAAGTCAAGGGGATTGAACTTAGGATGCCTTTGCCTGATGCATTTGCACTTGTGCCTCAATATCAAAAGTTTTTAACTGATTTGGTAACAGAAAGGACCAAAGAGAAGGAGGAGATAGCTAAAGGAGCTCAAGCTAAGGTTTTGGAAGATGAGAGGGTAGTGCATGACATAGGTGGGGTTATTCATGAATGCAAAGCTGTTATTCAAAAGGTGAGTATCCCAAAGAAGCTAGAGGACCCTGGTTTTTTCACCTTGCCTTGTTCTCTAGGTCTATTGACCTTCAAAAAGTGCCTATGTGACCTTGGTACTTCGGTAAGCCTCAAGCCACTCTATGTAGCTCAGAGGCTAGGAGGTAACGAATACAAGTCATGCCACCTCTGCTTAATATTGGCTGATAGGACTACTAGATTGCCTCATGGTTTACTAGAGAACTTGCCCATCAAAATTGGACAAGCTGAGATTCCTACTGATTTCGTGGTGCTGGGAATGGATGAAGAGCCTAAAGATCCACTAATCCTGGGAAGACCTTTCTTAGCTACAGCTGGAGCAGTCATTGATGTCAAGAAGGGGATGATTGATCTCAATCTGGGTAAGAACTTCAAGATGAATTTTGATATCAAGGATTATAGGAAGAAACCAACTATTGATTGACAGACCTTCGTGATTGAAGAGAAAGATCAGAAATCTGGGTTTGACATCTTTGAGGATGTGAATGAGGCAGAAACAGAGGTTTTGGTAACCAAAGAGAAAACTCAAAGTGTCACTCGACCATTCTCCAACTCGAGTGCAGTCGTTACCCTCCCTAAGCGTCAAGACCTGCATCCTAAACCTCACCAACCGCAAGAGTCAAGTCCTCCCGCGCTTGACAGTTTGTATGAACTCCAAAATACTCAGATTCTAAGAGATTCAGTGAAAGAGTTAACAGCTATGGTGAAGGAGATGAGTGGGCAAATCAAGAAGCTCCAAGGTACAATGAGAAGTTCTCCTCCAAGGAAATTAAGGAAGAGGTTTGGGATAATGAAGAAGAGGTGTTGCAGAGGTCAACAACCACCGTGCGTTCTCAACCATCATCGACTCGAGCAAGGTTCAACCGACGGCGTGGAATCAGACTCGACCCATCCTGAGAGGTTCATCACTCTACACTCGTTCGAGCCACGCCTCTGCTATCACGCTCGAGCCAATCTCACTCCGTACACGCTCCAACCACCATGCTCGAGCCACTCAAGCCAACAGCCGATCGAGCCCCTCTCTCGAGCCACACACGAAGTCTCCATCGAGCCAACTTGTCCGAGAACACTCTCTCCGGTTCCCTCCCCAGCACGTCAATCTTCTTATGTGTCACGGGAGCGTCAACCTACACCCACTCCTTCACGCCACTCGTCACACGAGTCTAGGGAGAGACAGAGACGCGGATCGAGAGGTTCCAGAGCCTATTCTAGTCATCGTTCAGCGCGTCATTTTGCAACTCGAGATGAGCACGACCGCGGGGTTGAGGTTGAGCAGCAAGATGAACCTCACAGTGATTATCAAGACATGCACGGGGTCGAGCAGAGGTCGAACATCAAGGCGATTATCAGCCTACTAAGGTGGTTGTGCTAGTATCGGACCATGGCAAGTCCAGAGTCGACGACATGCAGTGCGAAGAGCAACCAACTGTTTATCAGAACACCCAAGCAGTAGAGCAGCAAGTCGACCAACCAGCTGAGATCACTTCTGCGGATTCCGAACAAGAGGAAGGACAGAGTCAGTATCATGCTCCTCCTTGGGCGAGCACATAAAACTTCTTCTACTACTGAGGTACTCCTACCTTCCCTTTGTATATACCATCTCATTTCCTGCATCGTTTGTGTTATGATTCTCAAATCCTTCTGCAAATTTCTCCTACACAAGAGACTGTGTAATTTAAGTTTGGGGGAGGGTTTGAGATGATGTATCTAATGTTGTGTTTTGTGATTCTTATTTCAAATTTTTGCATCATATTATGTTTGAGTTTCCATCCATCTATTTGCATAGAAAAAACAAAAAAATTTGAAAAAATCAAAAATTTCCACAAAAACAGAGTGTTCATGTAGTTTGCACTTGCATTTTAGGATTGAGTCTAGAGTTATTCATATAGGGTTGTCACATTTAGCATAGGGGTTGATGATGATTGTAACCTTGTTAGCATGCTGGATTCAATAGGATAGGATCAAGGCCCTTGTTCTTAGTTCTTTGATGCTTGTTGATTGAACTTGAAAATGTAAGATTGAAGCATGTTTTGAATTGACGTCATTCCCTATCTATCTGAACCTAATCCTGACTTGCAATTATCTTGTTATGCATTGAAGTTGAACTCGTGGATACCATATACATACTTGGATTGTCTTTCACACTTTTACCATCCTTGTCAATCCAAGTAGATGATTCCCATCTTTGCAACAGTTCTCCGCACCCTTAACAACCGGTCTTTCAAGCCAATTATATTCTTGAGTGTCAGGCCTTTTTCCGAGTTGAGCTTGTTAGAAAGTGTTAGATTCTAACCGACAAGAGTAGGATCCTGTGTAGTTCTAGTTCGCGTTATCCGAACTAGTAGGACTAGGTGAGAACTCGATTTTGGGTATTGGGCATGGATTTGTGCAGAAAATTGAAGAGTAAAAAGAAAGTAAAGGGTAGAGAGTCTATAGGAGGGGGATGTGTTTTCGCAGTTTACAAGTCTAGTAAATGATTTGGGTTGAGCAAAGTAAAAAGAGTTATTGGTTTTGGGCATAAAATAAAAAGATTGGACATAGAAAAGAAAGAAAAGAAAATGCTTAAGATGTCTAGAGTCCTTAGAAGAAAAGAAAATGAATCATAGTGATAATAAAGATTTCCCAATTCGCTAGAGTGATAAGAAGTGAACTCCTCCTAAGACCAAATATAAAGAATGAAAGAATGGGTTTGAGATGAATTTTCTGATGAAGGGTAGAGATAGGACCAACTTTGGTTTGGAATGTTCTTTGGGTAGACAGGGCACTGCTCTTGTATGTATCAGTTGGTTTCAACCTTTAGCCTTCTCTTAAGCTCAACTCCTTTTCGTGAGAGAACCTTGTTCTGTATTGATAAAACCACTTGATGAGGAGAACATATATGTCTCTAACCTTTTACCCTAGCCAAATGAGTTCAATGACATTGCTTAGCTTGATTCACGGTTCTCTGTTAATGAATGTTAAAGGGGATGATGGATAGGATTGCATGTGTAGATTTGAGATAAAGTTCCTTCACCATGCATCATAGAACTAAAAACAAGGACCTTGATTCTAACTACTCTATTCAGCATGTTTTAGGTTCTGAGACCCCATCTTCACACCTCTCTTCCATACTTTGTTCTTGATAGTTTGCTTGAGGGCAAGCAAAGAATAAGTTTGGGGGAGTTGATATGTCTATATTTTGCATCTCCTTAGCCTGTATTTGTCATGCATTTAGCTAGTACAACTAGTCGTTTTGCATCATTTTAGAATCTCTTTTATACACTTTGCATTTTTAGGAAGTTTTTGCATCATCTTTGCATACATTGTGCATTTCGGAGTATTTCAGGTGTCTAGGAGACGTCCGAAACACAGACGATCGAGTCAAGCAATCGAGCCACTCCCAGTTGCACCAATCGAGCCACTCTCAGCTGCACCAATCGAGCCACTCTCGAGTCACCACTCGAGTCGCCACCCGAGCCATCATTCGAGCCACCAGTCGACAGGGTTCAGCTTTTGACGTCTTCATCAAAGTTGTAGAGAATTGAGTCATCTTTCCAATGCCGTTTATTTCAAGTCGATCGGAGGCGTGGTTCAAGAGTTATCACCTTTTTAGTGGAGACTTATACACCCAGCTCGAGTCGCATGAGCTCCACTCGAACTAGTTCGAGTCGCCACCCGTCGACTCGACCCTCCAGCTCGAGTCGCCACCTATCGACTCGACTCTCCAGCTCGAGCCGCTGCCCGTCGACTTGACCCTCCTCCACTCGAGCCAACACCATCCCCCACTTGAGCCACTACTCGTTCGCACATGTCAGGAAGACGTTCTGTCTTACACGCTTCAGGAGATTTCTAAACCGACGCTTCACCTTGTCGTTTTAAATTTTAGGGATTTACATGTATTTACTATAAATACATTTTGTTAAGTCTTGATTGAGATTATCTTATCTTTTATCTCATTTTGTTCTGAAGGTTCTACCTAGCCTCCAAAAACGTTCCCAGACTTTGTATCCAAATATCTTTTAATTCATTGAGTTTTTGCATTTGATTTCTTCTCAAAACTTGTTCATCTCATTTTTATCTATCTTATCATGCTTGATTCAATGTTTTCTGAGTTTTTATCTTTGGTGATGATTTCCAGATCTGAGTAGTGTGTTAGTTCTTGAGGATGAGATAGATTAGGTGGAGGATCTTCGGATATAGAGTGTTTAAGCTTTGATTGTATGATTCCCTTCTGGACTAGAGTTAGAAATACTAGTTTCTCTCTGATCAATTGGGATTAGGTTCGAGACATTTCCACACCCAAAAGGTGTTTGATGAAATGTCTGACCAACTAGTGCCAGAGACTTACGTTCCTAGCCTAAGAGATTAGTTGTCTAGGATGTTTGTTGACGTGAATGAACTTGTTTGTCATGCCTGCTCGACCATGTTTCTCTAGCGAGAGCTAGGTATGGAAGTGGTTGATTCTAAGTAGCTTTTGTCAAGAGATTGGATTAGCTAAGTTGTGATGTTCATTGTTTAGGGATGGTTTGCTTGTGGCATGTTAAACACTCCATAGACTAGGATACTCCACCGACATCAATTACTCCCATCCTTAGGACTTCTTTCCTTCTTAATTTTATTACATTCCTGAGACTGTTCCGCTTCTTGCTTTTTAGTTCATGCTTAGACTCGTTTATGTTTTTATTCATTTCCGCTTCTTTCATGCATTCTCGTTTCTAGTTCTGTAACTCATTTTCGTTTTACATTTTGACCATTCTAGGACTGTTAGACAAACACTCTTTTTGAATTGGCTTGACTTGTGATTGCTTGATTGCATTTTGATTGTTAGCAACATCCCATTTGGATTGACACCTTAAGTACTACAACACATAAGGTTAATTGAACCTACTAGGATAGACACAAAAATCCTAGTATCAGTAGTCCTACAGTTGATTTTCACGGTAATATACTTGGTATTCAGAGGATACGCAGATGGCTGATTGATAAGCCAATGGTAACCAACACTCCTTGGAGATGTCGTCATAATGCCATTACTTCTCAATTCGTTCAATTGAAGTCAACGCAAGAAAACATCAAAACACCCTAGGGGAACCAAAACTCTTCTAGCAAGGGATTCAATACCAGCCAAACCAGATTTACAAGGTAGGATTAGGGTTGAGATGGATAGGGAGTTATAAAGCTCAGACCTGGGCAGATGAAATCGATGTCCAAGGTCCTTGCGTCGACGGTTCAGCGAGAATGTGCTTTTACAGAGCTTGGCCAGATGATGAGATGATGATAGGTTATTAGATAAACAAAGCCAATACCAGGTCCATGGAGTCACCTCAAGCTTCAGATGGAGTCTTCGACCACCTAAATAAGAGAAGCGGAGCACCAATTCGGATTGGTATGACAGGAAAAGAAGCGCAAAGAACCTACACTATAGGTTTAATGGGTCTGGGCAGCAACAACTGTTAATGGGCCGAGGATTGGTAAAGCCCAAATGGAAAAAGGGATCCACCAGGGGAAACCCTAGAGTCTCCTTTGTTTGGCAGAGGACAGAGCGACGGATGCGGCTACGGCGAGGCGGGTGAAGTTGCAGAGTGGAGCCGCATAACGCCGGAGAGGACCAAATCGAACTCTCTATCCCGTTTATATAAGTTAAATCTGTTGAATCTACTCTGGAAGCCAAGGATGGTTTTAGGGTTAGGAGAAGCTTCATAGAAAAAGTGGGCAGAGATTGGGTCTGAAGGAGAGCTGTCGGACACCTTCTCCCTCTTATGCCGCTAAAAGCTGACCGTCCAAAGCAAGGTGGAAAACTGGGGCAAGGTTGTGAGGTTAGATGGGGATCAAATTATTGAGCTAGATGCTGAAACAAGAATATAGACCGAGCGTAACAGTGAGCGAAAACAACAAAGGAAGCAAAGTCCCGACGCTGGTGAGCCATTGTTTCACCGGCGCCGGAGAGAGTGTTTAGATGGGACTCCTCAATATTCGGGACTGAGAGCGTTTCTTCAGATTTAAAGAGTAGGGATACGACAAATAGATGCAAAAATATGAAAATAAAGACGTGTGAAACAAAAATGTGTGAAACAAAAGATGCGAAGACTAACAAGTGCAAACATTGAAATCAAGGGGTACGACAAAGAAACACAATTGTTGGATCAAAACACTGCAACTTATATAAACAAAGAGGTGTAAAACAAAAGGTGTGAAAACTAATGGGTGCCTACATGGAAAGTTGGGGATGCAACGAAGAAACACAATTTTTTTGATCGACTCTTTGCAACTTTTGAGATCATTAACAAAGGGTGAGATCATTAATAATACTTAAAGAACAAAAACTCTTTTCAAAATCCAAAAAAATCTGTATATTTATAAAAACAAAAAGATGTGAAAACAAAGAGGTGTGAAAACTAACAAGTGCAACCATTGAAAGCTAGAGGCACGACGAACAAACACAATTGTTGGATAAAAAATTTGCAACTTTATATAAACAAAGAGGTGTAAAACAAAATGGTGTGAAGACTAACGGTGCCAACATAGAAAGCTGGGGGTGCAACGAAGAAACACAATTGTTGGACGAAAACTTTGCAACTTTTGAGATCATTAACAAATGGTGAGATTAATAATAATACTCAAAAAACAAAAACTCTTTTCAAAGTCCATAAAAATTTGTATATATATAAAATCAAAGAGTGTGAAAATAAAGAGGTGTGAAACAAAAATGTGTGAAACAAAAATGTGCAAAAACTAACAAGTGTAACCAATGAAAGCTAGAGGTACGACGAAAAAACACAATTGTTGGATCAAAACATTGCAACTTTATATAAACAAAGAGGTGTAAAACATAAGGGTGTGAAAACTAACGGGTGCCAACATGGAAAGCTAGGGGTGCAACGAAGAAACACAATTGTTGGAATGAAACTTTGCAACTTTTGAGATCATTAACAAAGGGTGAGATCATTAATAATACTCAAAGAACAAAAACTCTTTTCAAAGTCCATAAAATCTGTATATATATAAAAACAAAGAGGTGTGAAAACATAGAGGTGTGAAACAAAAAGGTGTAAAAATTAATAGGTGCGATTTTTAAGAGATGGAGGTACGACGAATAAACACGATTATTGGAAAAAAAACTTGCAACTGTTGGGATCATTAATAATTCTAAACCGTTAGATGAGATAATAGAAACAATCTCATCCGTTAGATTAAAGTTGACCCCCAAAAATGGGTTTGCTATTATATATAGATTATGTAATTTATATATAGATTATGGATCGACGAAAAGTTGTTTTAACTATACATGTGTTCATATTACTTTCTCTGCAAGTAAGGATTTTGGTTTGAGAAGTTTTAATATGTGTGGAACTAAAACCGAATAAGTATATGGATGAAATTCTCAATAATTGGATGCATGTGTTGACTATGCTGTTTTTTATGAATTGCATAAATTTTATAAGAAAAGAAATGATTTTGGTCTTGGAGTTTGATGGTTAACAAATTGTGTGGTAGTTTAAAAAAAGGTTTTTCAGTGAAAGAATGTGAAGAAGTTGACGAGGAAGAAGAAAAATAAGAAGAGTATAACGAAGAACCAGACGGTAAAAGTAGCGATGATAATTACCATAAAAATTGACAATAAAAATGACAATAAATAATATGAAGAATAAGAAACATTGAATAAAAACATGAAAACATAGGTGGTAGTGATCAATTAAATATGAAAAATGAGATAAATTCATGATTGTAAAATTGTTTCGTTTTTCTGGTGCTCAAAGAAATGGTTTAGGATATGTGAGGTCAGCAGTTTGATCCGCCTCGCCTGGACGTCGATTTAAATTCATGATTTTTTTGATTAGATTTGATTTTATAACACAACTGATTTTTATATTTTTTTAAAATTGTATATCTGAAATTTAATTTTTTCTTTAATACTAATTTAAACTTTTTTTATAAGATAATATTTAATTACCGTCATTAATCATATATAATTTTCATCAAAATAATCAAATAAACCCACGCTACGTAATAAAAAAATTTACGAA
This sequence comes from Camelina laxa, assembly GCA_024034495.1. Taxonomy (NCBI): domain Eukaryota; kingdom Viridiplantae; phylum Streptophyta; class Magnoliopsida; order Brassicales; family Brassicaceae; genus Camelina; species Camelina laxa. The sequence continues at coordinate 37,310,106 of CM043880.1, forward strand.
GAATTAATATTAAGTCTACATAATATATAGTAAAATCTAACATATATCTAACATGTATCTAATATATGTGTTTATTTATCTCCTTCTAAAAGAAAAAGAAAAAGGAGAGAATATATCTCTGATTGGTGCAAGACTTTTAAGACTTTAAAAAAAATTAAAGGCTTAACAGCCATTTATTTGCCAATCATAATTTTTTTACTTTTATTTTTTTAAAAGCATTGTAAGTCACTTTTATTTTTTCCTTCTTTGTTTTCTCAGATTTTTTTTAAGCGTCAAAACCCGACTTTAAAAATAAATAAATTTAAAAGTTTTTTTTTTCTTTCTCCATTATACTTTAAATCTCTCCAAAAGTTTATATATAAATTTTACATAAATTATTTTTGCACATTAATTATTCTTATTTTTTTCTCATTTTTTTAAGATCCATTTCAATAATAATTATTTTTATTTTCATTATCATTATTAATATCATCATTTTATATATTTTAATAATAAAAATAACAGCTTCAATTTAAAAGTGTTTGTTACCAATCAAATTTTAACAGTTAAAGTTTCTACAGTCAAAGCATCTACAGCCAAATTCTCTACAGCTTAAATTTTAAAGTTAAAGTCTTTACAGCCACAAGTAACAGCCGTTACCAATCAGGGCCATAATTTAAATGAGAATTGATGATAGATTAATTGTCACTATGGTTTCTAAACTTCAAATTTATTGATATCTCTCTCTGTGGTTGAAAAGTAATATTCCCTCCGTTTTAAAATATAGGATGTTTTAACTAAAGTACACAGATTAAAAAGTTTTTACTTTTAACAAGTTCAACCAATCAGAAACAATACTGCATAATATAAAATACTAAACTAATTTAAAGTTGCATAGAAACTTAGTTGCATAGAAACTTGAAAACATCATATATTATGAAACAACAAACTTCTCTAAAACATCTTATATTTTGAAACTGAGAGAGTATTAATTAGGACAATGGTATCTTCGTCCTGGAAGGAAACGCTTCCATTGTTGGTTATAATACTCTTCGGCATACTCGCAGTTCTCATAATTATCATCTGGGAAGTTTGCATCAAGTTATTCAAGTGTATTCAACCTCCTACGGAACCAACTCACCAAAATCCTCCACTGTTTCAGCCTCAACAAGACATTGAGACCGGACATCTAGGGCCGCCTCAGTCTCAACAACAAGACATCAAAACCGGATATAAGAGTCGGATCAACGAAGTAAAGTTCAAAGATATCATCAAAGAAGATGGATTTGGTGGTAAGATTTGTTGTTCAATTTGTCTTGAAGAGTTTGAAGATGGCCATGCGATTGTTCAAATAAACAAGTGTAGACATGTTTTTCATCGTTTTTGTATTGTTTCTTGGCTGAAGCAGAACCGAAGCTGCCCGAATTGTCGATGTTTTTGACTAGGGCTGGGTTTTATCTTTTTTTATATGATTTGATACCATTAGTTCGATTTATTTCATAACTGTGTTAGTTTCCGAATTTAATATTAGCAAACTACGAAAACACTTAGTGTTGATTTATTTTGGATGCTTTTAAATCTTATGGAAGATCTTCTTTTAAGTGGTTACGCTAGCACAGTTTTGCTACAAAACTAACTGCGGACGAGATCATCACAAAGAGCCCTTGGAGCTCCTTCATACGTAATACGTTGACTTCGAAGAGCACCTGAAACATGATACTGATGAAATTAAAGTGCATAACTAGAGAATTCAAGACTAATTCCAAAATATGGTACTAAATATTGCATGCTTTGAAGAATTTTAATTACAATTGGAAAAATATATAACTTCGAGTGACAACTACAAGATCCAATTAAACATGGTTCTAATACATCATTTAATTAATTTCTTTAGAATTTTATTACCATAAAACGATTTTGGTATATTTATCTTCCTAGGTAGGGTAAAGGTTATCATCTTTGAGAATAAAAAACAAAGCCATATTGTAAGACTTGTTCGACATGTCGCAAAGAGAAATTTAGTAACTGTTTCTTTTGGTTTGAAGGAGCCAAAATGTGACACATTAACCACATATCAAATAGGCTATTTGAATCATTAAAAATGTGACACATGAACCATCAAACAATCTAGATCAGAATATAAAGGTAGGTATAATATATTACCATTAATATGGATTTGTATCATGCTTATCTATGTAATCTAAACTTTGTTTGAAATAGTAAAAAGTAAACGATGTTAGAGAAGAGAAAAAATAAATAAAAAGCCTACATGAAAATAAATTACCGAATCAATAACCGGTCTAAACCGAAAAACCCCACTTATTTGAAATTGAAAAGACTAACAATTCGGTCGGTCTAATAATGTACACAAACGTCCGGTCCGATAAATTAAACAGGTGAACAAAGGACAAAGGGAGAAATAGATTTCACAGTTCTCAGTTATAAGCATAAATCATTCATGATCATATACATAGAACAAGTCCCATACCAAAGCCGATTCAGGGATCTGGTTTGCCTGCAATTGCAACATCATCATCATCATCATCTTCATCATCTGAGGCGAATTCCTCTTCACTTAGTTCTTCATCGCTAGATTTATCTTCTGAACCTTCCCCTGGCTTTGCATACTTCTCACAGTATTCTGAAACAGCAAAACCCAACAAAAATGAGCAAAATAACCCATCAAAACTTCCTTAAAAATGTCCCCCAAAAACCCTCAATCACAACACTATCAAGACCCTGTACACGCCTAAACCTATGGTTAAGTCTTTACAATGTTATCGTTATTCACCTCATTACTTACATTTTTTTCTTATACTTAAAAATGATCAGACACTTCCAAACAAAAAAATATAGCTCATTAGAAGAAAGAAACACAAATGAGTTGTTGGAACATTTTAGCGTTAAGTATGGTAATCTCAAAAACGCACACATTAAGAACAAGTTCAACTTGAACCGTTCAAGATACTAGCAATTCTCAGTATCCTAAAATCTTTATACCTCACATCAAGCAAATGAAAAAAAAGTCTTAAAGAAACTACTAACAGATTTCTCAGAATCTTGACATATCTCAAGTCTTAACACTTGAGAATCTGATTAGACCTACCTTTAACTCGCTGTTCATAAGCAGGACGATCACGCATCATCAATGCAGCAGCTTCTCCGTTCAATGGATCTGATGGGTTTGGATATAACAGAAGCTGAGGAAGAAATGTCTCAAACACATTCACAAGGTCTGAATATAAAAACAGAAACCCAAAACATAAAGTCAAATCAAATCTTCAAAACAAGAACAATCAGTTTTATTTCAAAATAAACCACATTTGAAATGGCACTTACCGAACATAGGACTCCAAGTTTGGTTAATCACATCTAAACAAACAGAACCTGACCTGTGTAACAAAAAACACCAAAGATAAAGATACAGCAAGACACTAAAGGTTCCAATAAATAATGCAAAAAAAACAACTGATTTTAAAAAACTCACAGTTCATCAACATTGGGGTGATAAATTTTAGTGATGAAACCAACAGAAGGAGATTTGTAAGGATAAGCATCAGGAAGCTCAACTCTTATCTTCCACACACCTCCTTGATAGAGACCTATCATATTAACAAACACATAAACCCCACAAATAAGAAGAGCAAAAAAGTAATAGCTTAACAACATTTCTTTACAAATTAACACCCAAGTATCTGAAACGCCTAACTAATTCCGGAGGTGAGTAAAGTAATCATAGCAAAACAGACCAACACACAACAGTGTGTTAACACAGTAGAATCAAACCAGGGCAGAAGCAAGTTTTCAAGCCTTAGATCCGAATCCACCATGCTACCACACACTAATTTTACAGAAAAAAAAAATGAACAAAATCTAAAAAAGAAACCATGAATAATTGCAAAAACCCTATATCAATCATTTCATAAGTGTAATCATCAGAACCAGAAAATCAAAAAGCAGTAAAAAGTAAACACACACAGAAGTGTGTCTGATTAAGAAGACTAACACAATCAAACGAAACTTCAATAAAACAAACAAAAACATAGTTGTGTTTTGTCAAAATTGTAAATCTTACTGTCTTTGGGACCATTGAATTCAACATAGAACTCTTGCATGCCATCGTTGATCGTCTCCACTTTATAATCGCTCATCATCCTGTTAAACCAGATCAAACCAATCCAAACCCCAAACTCATCAATAAGAAACCGACATTAAAAAAACATCTAAATTGAAATGAATAATAATAAAAAAAATGTGATTACAGTTTCATCATATCCATTTCTCTGCGTTTGCTTGGTGAAGACATTTTTTTTCTTTTCTCTGAGTTTTCTGGGTTTCTTTATTGCTTTCTTCTTCCGGATTCGAGTGGAGATGATGAAGAAGAAGAAGAAGAAAAATGTGTGAGAGAAAAAGGAAAGATTTTTGTTTTATTTCTTTATTAAATTCTCTTTTTTTCTTCTTTCGATGATATTGGAGAGTGAATCGAAGAGACCGTATCTCTCTTCAATATATATATATATACAGTATATGAAATCTTACCTCAGTAAATTTTGTTATCTTTTTTTTTTGCTTTTTTTAATTACTTTCTCCCTAAGTTTTTCTTATAATTACTTTCTCCCAAAGTTAGATTACATTTTTGTTTCTATAGAAAAAAACATTTATGTTTCTATAAAAAAAAAACACTTCACTTTTTTAAAAATGTATAAATTTTAAATAAGAAAAAGTTATATATTCAATTATTCATAGTCTAACAGTATTAGATTTACATTTAAAGCGGTGACACAATTGAACGTAAAGTAGACGCTTTTACGCCACGTTGAACTTGTTGGTGTTGTTCGACCAAAAAATGGTCTGGGTGGACATGTCCGATCACATTTAGAATTAGATTATAACTACTCAACTATTTTAGCTCTGACAATGTTATTTATTAGTACAACATAATGTTGTCAAAAAAAGCAAATAGATTAATAGTGCGTCTACACGTAATGGTATCATTTACTAGATAAGTCTCCTTGATTTGACTTACTGATGTAATTAAAGAGATGTACCACACGTACTACTAAACAAGTGAGACTAGTGAACATACGAACTTCTCGAAAACGTGGTATGATATCTAAAACATGCACACTAAAACAATTCTCGTATTACATATCACAGAACAATAAAAGAGAATGAATTAACCCAAACTAAATCCCAACCCTAACAAACCCAATGCATAAATAAACTCAATTTCAGTTTGATTAATATTTTTCTCAAACCCAAGAAAAAAATGAATCAAACCCAAATTGAAACCCCAGCTTAAAACAAAACAAAAACAGATCATCTAACAGATTTTTTTTTTCTTTTCCATTTTTGTCTTTTTTTTTTTTTTGGTATTCACATAAGTGAATCTAAAACACAAACTCTAATTCTTAGGTCTCTCCTTTCGTAGACGACTTGAAACGTCTGTACAAACATATGTATAATCAACAACACTGATATGTTTTTGTAAATTCAACTATTAGTGTATTCTTACCAAACGTTTTTTTTTTTCCTTCTTTAAATTTTCTTCCCCTTTTCTCCAGTTTCTTTGTTCGGATACCATCTAAACTCCGGTACTTGCGTGTTGCTAGTCGAGAGGAGAGTCAAATATCATTTCCTGCAGACCAAACGGATCCTCTCAGACAAATCCCCCGGATGTATAACAAATATGTAAAAACAAGTAGAATTGGGAGTACTCATTATGGTTTACTAGAATAAGAGTTTTCCGGAATACACCAAAGAAATTAATGTACCGTATTGCAGACGGGGCAAGTTTCACTTCTCTCCATCCATTCTAGAATGCATGCAAGGTGAAAATGGTGATCACATTTGGCTACAAGTTTTGGGTTATCGATATCATATTCTGAATCAAAAACAAAGACAAGATTATAAACAAACCATTAGCAGTCATATAAGGTACGTTGGTTGTCTTTGAGATGTGGGAAAGCAAAAACTCTTACCTTCCAAACATATGGGACAGTCCTCCTCTTCCTCTATTGGTGGTACAAAGACGGCTTTTGATAGCTTTGGGTCTATATCTTCCGCAGATTCAAGATCAATCTCTGTTTGGATTTTGCAATCTATTTCTTTATGTGAGCATGTAGTTGGAACCCCGAGAGTAATACCGTCAACTGTCTCTTGAGCAAGCTCGGTATTAGCAGGTTCCACTGAAACCTCTCTTATATCAACACAAATAGCCTCTTCACCATTTGCTGGTGTATGAGGAATTCCAATAGCCACATCGAAAGGGATAGGCGGTGGCGGTGGTATATAAGCATCAGGAGATGAAGTCTCTAAGTTTGTGTCTACTACTACAACACCAGTAGAGATTGCAGAGGAAGTCCTGTTATGAGCAGAAGATAAAGGCACACGCTCTTCTGTTGCCCTCGGGTACTGCAAATACAAGTCAGGAAAAGGATGATTAACAACAATGGAAAAAAACAATTCAATCTTACAGTGGAAAACTCATTCCCCATATGCCTCTCTAGGCTATATGAATCCGAGACAGAACACGATTGATTGATTTGCAGAACAACACACACACAAAAAAAAGTAGCAATGAATAAGGAAGTGGGAGAAGCATCACACTAACGTAGTAGTACGCAGGTCCAAGATCTACATCAGATCTTCGTGACGAAGAGCAGCAACAGCAACCTCCCATCTCTTCTTCTTTTTTTTTTTTTTCTTCTGTTTTTCTATTAGAAACTACAAAAAGCGAAGACTCTCCATCTATGCTAACCTACAAGAAATGTGAAGAAACAAGAAACAAAATTACATTTTCGAATTCCATAAAAGAGTATCAGTGAGTATGCATCACATGTATGCAGCAAACTGAAACAAGATTTTATCGTTTTCGATATCAATTTAAGCTGTCTACATACACAAGCCAGCCTGATCAGTAACAATAACTACAAGAGATAGCAGAACACTTGAATCACTCCATACTCAACAAGTCCAAATCTACTCTTAATAATCAAAGATACAACATACACCAAAATAACCTCTTCGCAAAACCAATTGAAACTTTAAACAACAGAGTTTGAGATAAAGCCTAAGGAGCATCTCCTAAATCAGGGAGAAAGCCAAAATTCACAATCTCTTTTAGCACAATCTTTACACCCACAGCTACGAAAAAAAAATTCTACTCGGAATTCAACTCCAACACAAACAAGAAACCCAAAAAAAACCCCAAAGCTTCATAAAGAGGAAGAGCAAGCAAAATCCGTAAAATCCTATACATGAGAATTCTCAGAATCTAGCATAAACAAAAAGGGAAAATAACAGTAAAAACCCATAAAAATTCACAAAATAAAATAAAAAGCAAGTTCATAATAAAACAAAAACAAAAAAAACCTAAAGAGCAACGATCACTAAGCAAGATCACAACAACACCCAAACAAGAACCCCGATCATCTTCTCGAGATTGAATACAGAGAAGAGGAATTGAAAATCTAAAAATCAAAAAGAGAATTTTACTTTTTCTTTTCTCGGGAGAAGCTCTTTTGTTTTGTCTTCGTCCTCTCTCTCTCTCTCTCTCTTTCTCTGCTTCTGTGCTTTTGCGGTGCTGTTTATCGTGCGCTCTATCAAAAACGACTTTACTAAGAAAAATACAAGACTCTTCACACTGAGAATATAATAATAATATATATATATATATATGATAACTTACCTAATTTAAATATTGTTAATATTACTATTTACTAATTAGCTGCCTATTTTTTTCCATAACTATAAAAATACTTTGTTTACATTATTACATAATTAATAGTCAAGACAAACATTTTCTAGTAAAATAAACATACCAATTTTTATTACTAGGCAAAAATTCCACCAAACCGAAATTATTGCCATGATACTTCCGGTTCAAATAACATCCAATCCCTAACTAGTACTCAAGCAAACCGAAATTTTAGGTAATTCATATATGTATTTTTAGTTTGTTGTTTATTATATTCTTGACATAACAATGGCAAACAATTGACCACCATAGTTTTTTTTGTATCTCATGATATTGGTTTACTACTTCAGAATAATCTATTTTTTAGTTTACTAATTAATCATTTTGCAAAAAATAATGGTACTTCTTCAATAAACTTTTTTTTGCAAAAAGATTTATTGTAGTCGTTTTTTCTAAAAAAAAAAATATTTGTTATAAATATGTCTTTATAGTTTATACTACTTAAAAGTCTTTTAGGGTTTGGACATCTAAGCTTTTTTAAGATAATTTTTTTATTTGAAAATTCTTCATAAGGGTTTTATGCGAAGTGCATGGTTAGTGTGATAGATATATATAACAATTAACAATTAAAGAAAATTTAGCAAACCACTTTTTTCAGACCAAAAACCCCGAACTAGATCCAGACATTCGGACCTGTTTATTACCATGTTTTACCTGTTTATTAACATGATTATTATTATTTTATTTTGACATTAAGCTTATTTGTAAATTAAGTAATTAACTTTAGTACATACTTTACTTTTTTTTTTTTATTAACGTTAAATAAGAAAGCCCATATAAAAGAGGCCTATTAAAGCCCACATATGATACGTTATTGCAGCCTTTATATATGAATCGAGTTCGTATATTCTGCTCTAACAATTTTCTTCCTCCGCATCATCAAACCAGTAACGGACTTGCCATAACAAAAATCGCCGGAGCCGCAGCTCCCTTCGCCGATTATCTTACACCGGGATTTTTTCACGGCGCCGTTTTTATTCCCTCCGTCGCGTACAATTGTAGCCTTCTGAGGAAATCACGAACGGATAACAATCAGGAAGAGCAAAAACAAAAAGATCAATATGGGGAACGGTAACAGTCTCGATCTTAGGGATTTTTTTTTTTGTTTTGGCTTAGTAAATCGAATTATGCGGTCAATAATTTGGGAATTTTGATCTTTCAGGTGAAAGAGGAAGACCTACCAAGAAGATGAAGTACGCTGGGAAGGTTCGTGTTGAATATTTTCATCATCAATGCTAGTTAGTGTGTGTAATTCTAGTCTTCAAATGAATTGTTTAATAATGATTTAGGGCGTTTCAATGGTAGTATAATGTGATTTAGTGTAAATTTCTCAGGATGATCAAAAGATGAAGAACATCCAAAACGCTGAAGATTACTATGATGATGATGCTAATGAGGGTTCTCGTGATGGTAAAATTTATTACTCTCTAGCATAGTTAGATAGATACATTTTGGAACAATGTTGAATAGAGTATTATAATGGGGTTTGAAGGTGAAGGAGAGGAGAAGAAGAGGGATTTTACAGATTTGGAGTTGAAGCCAGATCATGGGAACAGGCCTTTGTGGGCTTGTGCTGATGGAAGGATATTTTTGGAGACGTTTTCTCCTCTCTATAAACAAGCTTATGATTTTCTTATCGCCATTGCTGAACCCGTTTGCAGGTCCTCATCTTACATTTTTTTGTTTTAGAGATTTCGATTATTTTTTTTGATTATATCAATGCACAAGTGATGATTTTGGATTTGATTTTCAGGCCAGAGTCAATGCACGAGTATAATTTAACTCCACACTCGTTGTACGCTGCTGTTTCCGTTGGTCTTGAGACAGAAACTATCATTTCTGTTTTGAATAAACTGTCTAAGACTAAGCTACCCAAGGAGATGATTGATTTTATCCATGCTTCTACTGCTAATTATGGGAAAGTGAAGCTGGTTTTGAAGAAGAATCGTTATTTTATTGAATCCCCATTCCCTGAGGTAAGTTCACTGGACTTATCCTCTTTCTATAATTTTGTGTATTGGATATTTGTTTAGTTTCTTTGTTGGCTTAGCTCAGTCGTTAAAGATAAAAACAATCTCAGGTGTTGAAAAGGCTTCTCAGCGATGATACTATAAACCGAGCTAGATTTTCTTCTGAGGTACGATGAAATCCTCCATTTAGTGCATTATGTATGCTGTTCGTGGTTTCTAGATTTTATACATACCATGATGAATTGTTCTCAAAGATTTTGCATCAAGTGTATATATCCTTATTTTCGCAAGTTCTCTTGGTTTCGTCTTTGAATTTTCTTGAACTATGTTTCAGTTGGTAGATAAACTCACTATCCTTCTCCTTAAGCTCCTTGATTCATTGAATGTGGAGTCCATTTTTCTTATACCAATATGTGTTCTCCTCAGTATATCGAACCAACTTGATTTAACATTTTTTGCTAGCCATACTATGACGGTGATGGATTTACGATTGGCAAAACAAGCGGTGAACTTGAGGCTGGACCCGGAGAGCTGTTGAATGAAGCAGAATTGGCAGCAGCAGCAGAAGAGAAAGAAACTCACTCGTTTGAGATAGACCCTTCACAGGTGATGAGTTGTATTGATGAGGTTGTAGAGTCGTATGATCTTTTACCTAACTTGCGGTGTCATGTTCTTTTGATCTTGGTGTGCAGGTAGAGAATGTGAAGCAGCGTTGCTTACCAAATGCCTTGAATTACCCTATGTTAGAGGAATATGACTTCAGGAACGACAATGTGAGTAACAAATATTACACTTAGGCCAATTTTTACTTACCAGATGATATGCGTTGCAGGTTTGTGATTGTTAATAACTTGATGGTGTCTGTCAGGTTAATCCTGATCTTGACATGGAGCTTAAGCCCCATGCACAACCGAGGCCATATCAGGAAAAAAGTTTGAGCAAAATGTTTGGGAATGGTATAACTGTCCACATATTTTTCTTAGTAATTCGGTTATATGGCGACTATTTAATTGATATAGAACGTCTCTTAGATATTCAGATTTGTACTTTCGTACAGTGTTCTGATCTAGCTTCATTTTGTAACTCCTAATAGATAAGTATCTTTGTAATTTCTCCTGAAAGACTGTGACTGATCTAGCATCTTGACTCTGAAGGACGAGCAAGATCCGGGATTATTGTGTTGCCTTGTGGTGCTGGTAAATCTCTAGTTGGTGTTTCTGCAGCGGCTCGTATAAAGAAAAGTTGTCTTTGTTTGGCGACGAATGCTGTCTCAGTGGATCAATGGGCCTTCCAGTTCAAGTTGTGGTCTACTATAAGAGATGACCAAATATGTCGTTTCACTTCTGATAGTAAAGAACGATTCCGTGGAAATGCTGGTGTTGTTGTGACAACCTATAATATGATTGCCTTTGGTGGTAAACGATCTGAGGAAGCAGAGAAGATTATAGAAGAAATGAGAAACAGAGAGTGGGGGTTGCTGCTCATGGACGAGGTAATCAAACAGTTCTTAATATGACGTGTGTCTTTAAATTTAATTTAGTGTTTGCTAGTAGCTTCTTTGCAGAATAGTCATATGTTATTCGTAGAATGTTCTCTATAGAACAATAAATTCCATTCAGTGCTTAACTTTTCAAGATATCTATGTTTTCTCTATAGGTGCATGTGGTTCCGGCCCATATGTTTAGGAAAGTTATCAGCATCACAAAATCTCACTGCAAGCTAGGACTTACAGGTAATTAAAAATCTCATTTTCATCTACCTTTTATGTGTTGTACTTCAGTTGCAGAGGCTAAGTCTCTTTTTTGGGTTTTTTTTGTTCAGCCACCCTTGTGAGAGAAGACGAAAAGATTACAGATTTGAACTTCCTCATTGGCCCGAAACTATATGAAGCCAATTGGCTAGATTTAGTTAAAGGAGGATTTATTGCTAATGTTCAGTGTGCTGAAGTATGGTGTCCTATGACCAAAGAGTTTTTTGCAGAATATCTAAAGAAAGAGAACTCCAAGAAAAAACAGGTTCATTAATATCTTCGCATTGTTCTCCATTTTCCTCGGCAATTTATTGGAAAAAGAAATCTTAGATAGTTTGCTATCTGATTGTATGTTTGTTTCATTTAACACTAGAGTCCATGAATTTTTAGTCACCTATAAATATGGTAAACATCAATATAATAGAATGCTCTAATAGATCACCCTGTAATTGTCTATGGAAACTTCTTGACATTTACATATCTTGTCTTCTGGTATCTGCAGGCGCTTTATGTCATGAACCCTAACAAGTTCAGAGCCTGCGAGTTTCTGATTCGTTTCCATGAACAACAACGTAAAGATAAAATCATTGTCTTTGCAGACAATCTTTTTGCACTTACAGAGTATGCAATGAAACTCCGGAAACCGATGATTTATGGTGCAACCAGGTTCGTTGAAGAACACCTATTTGAGAGCACAATTTTTTTGTGTTTCATTCAGTTTACAGTCTGATAATTCTCTTTTTTCAATATGTAAGCCATATTGAACGAACCAAAATTCTCGAGGCTTTTAAAACCAGTAAAGACGTGAACACAGTCTTCCTATCAAAGGTATGAACATTGTTTCCTTCATTATAGAAATTTGTCTATTCCATGTTCGTTAGGAACCTAATTTCGGTTTGGTTTCTTTGACCACAGGTTGGTGATAACTCTATAGATATCCCTGAAGCTAATGTAATTATCCAGATTTCGTCACATGCTGGTTCTAGACGTCAAGAGGCTCAACGTTTGGGTCGTATCCTTAGAGCTAAGGTGTGATTATCTGTATATACTCATCACATTGGCTCTCTCATAGATCCTCTTGTTGGTTGGATCCAATAAGAGTTTTATTTTTCCGTGATCAAAAACAGGGTAAACTTGAAGATAGAATGGCCGGTGGAAAAGAAGAGTATAATGCATTCTTTTACTCACTTGTGTCGACAGATACACAGGTAAATCACTAGTTTGGGTGAAGTAGAGAATGAAACCTATGTGTCTCTAGTGAATAGCTAGCTGATTTAAGGATTGTGAATATGTTTGAAATTGCAGGAAATGTATTATTCAACGAAAAGACAGCAGTTCTTGATCGACCAAGGTTATAGCTTCAAGGTAATAACAAGCCTCCCACCTCCTGACGCTGGTTCAAGCTTGAGCTACCACAGTCAAGAAGAACAGTTGTCTCTTCTCGGAAAGGTGTTGAATGCTGGAGACGATTTGATTGGTCTAGAGCAACTCGAAGAAGACACAGACGGAATGGCTCTTCAAAAGGCGAGACGAACCATGGGGTCGATGAGTGCAATGTCCGGTTCAAAGGGAATGGTCTACATGGAATATAACTCAGGCCGTCACAAATCTGGTCAACAAATTAAGAAACCTAAAGACCCAACCAAACGACACAATCTCTTCAAAAAACGTTTCGTGTGAGACAAGAGAAGGTTTTCGAGAATTTATTCTGCTCATTTTAGGCGATATGTTTTGATTTTTATGGTTAATACATATCTTACCTAACTTGGGTTACATTATTTTTTTAACAGCTGATTTCATTAGGACAAGAAAATGGGGAGCATAATAAAAGTTTACAGGGGATTAGAAGAGAACTTTTGTTTCCAAAGATTGATCTCTCTCACCTAGATCCAGATATTGTGACGCAAGTTCTTTTGTTCACCATTAAGACCATGGGCATTGGTGTCCTCAGATTTTGGTCCCTTAAGTTATAGACTAGAGAGTTTAGGGAATAAATATCTTGTTCTTATTAATGATAATGAATCCGAGGTTACATATTTATAGTGAAATATAAGAGGCTAACTAAACCGACATAGGACATGGCCAATGGGCCTTAGTACAATGGACCATAAAGTATAGAGCTAATAGAGGGCCGGTCAATGGAGTCCACTAAGTGTTTTACAACACTCCCCCTTGGACGATATGACCGTGCCTATGCTGGAAGGGATCTATGCAATGTGCTTGGGGATGCTGCCTCATTAATACCTTACCAGGAAAACCCATTGGGACAAAACCTTGGTGAAGGAAAAAGAGTACAGCACACATTGCTCCCCCTGTTCCAAGCATCACTCTAAGTCCTTAAGCCTCCGCATTCCAATCTGGTGCGTGAGCTTCCTGAATGTTGTTGTCGGTAGTGCTTTGGTGAAGAGATCGGCTGAGTTGTCGCATGACTGGACTTGAACCACTTGAACTTCTCCGGCCTTTTGTAGTTCATGTGTGAAGAAGAACTTTGGTAGTATGTGCTTCGTCCGATCTCCCTTGATGTAACCTTCCTTGAGCTGTGCGATGCAGGCTGTATTGTCTTCATAGATGACTGTTGCCTCCTTGTCTTCGTTCATGCCACTGTCTGTACGTATTGATTAATGCGAAATATAAACTTCCCCTGCTTTAATGTTGAGTCATGGATCTCAACCAAACACACTCACGGCTGGCTTCATGGATTGCTAGAATCTCTGCGTGATTTGAAGATGTGTGGCCACAAGAGTTTGCTTCATGAACGCCATGAGATCGCAATACCACCGTGTGTAAACACATAACCTGTTTGTGACTTCCCATTGTGTGGATCGGACAAGTAACCTGCATCAGCAAAACCAACTAAACCTTCTTTGTTATAGTTAGTATAAAATAAACCAAAGTCTGTCGTTCCTTGTAGGTAACGCAGAACATGTTTAATACCATTCCAGTGCCTTTTAGTCGGACAAGAACTATATCTTGCTAGGAGGTTCACGGCAAAACATATGTCTGGTCTAGTGTGGCTAGCCAAGAACATTAATGCCCCTATAGCACTAAGGTAAGGCACTTCTGGACCAAGAACTTCTTCATTGTCCTTCTTAGGAGCAAATAGATCTTTATTCACTTCAATACTCCTCACAACCATTGGGCTAGTCATTGAGTGAGCTTGGTCCATATTAAACCTCTTGAGTACATTTTCTGTATATGCCTTTTGATGCACAAGGATCCCATTGTTTTTGTACTCAAGCTGTAATCCCAAACAGAATTTTGTCTTGCCTAGGTCTTTCATTTCAAATTCTCTCTTGAGATATTCTACTGTTTGGGCAATTTCACCAGAGGTTCCAAGGATATTTAAATCATCCACATAAACTGCTATTATCACAAATCCTTTGTTTGCAAACTTCTTTATAAATACACATGGACTGATTGGGTCATTCTTTTAGCCTTCCTTAGCTAAATATTCACTTAATCGGTTATACCACATTCGACCACTTTATTTCAGTCCATAAAGCGATTTGTCTAGCCTTATGCAGTACTGTTCTCGAGAACCACTCTTATCTTTGAGTTCAATACCCTATGGTAATCTCATATAAATCTCATTATCCAGTGGACCATATAAGTATGCAATTACAACATCCATTAACCGCAAATCCAGTTTTTCTCTTACAGCCAGACTTATTAGATATCTAAAAGTCGTTGCATCCATCACAGGGGAGTATGTCTCCTCATAATCTTTTCCTGGTCTTTGAGAGAATCCTTGTGATACAAGCCGTGCTTTATATCTCACAATTTCATTGTTCTCATTTCTCTTCCTTAGAAAGACCCACTTATGTCCAACTAGTTTAATTTCAGGTGTTGTCCTTATGATCGGACCAAACACACTTCTCTTCTTTAAAGAGTTTAACTCCACATCAATAGCTTCTTTCCATTTAAGCCAATCTTTGCTTTGAGTGCACTCTAATATAGATGTGGGTTCATGATCATCATTTATCTCAAGTGCTACCTTGTATGCAAATATATCATCAATGTCGACTTCTTTTCGGTTCCATTGAATTCCAGACATAATAAAGTTTATTGAGATCTCATTGTTGTCAATTCCTTCAGGTTCTTGGGGTTCAGCGTCCTGAAACTCACTTGGTACCTTAGGAGTTTCCGCGACAATGTATGTGTTTTCTATAATTCCCTTAACCTCGGTCTGTTTTGCACCTTTAGACTTCCGAGGGTTCTTATCTTTGAAACCTAATGGTCTACCTCGTTTCAAACGAGGTTTAGACTATGTAGCAACTTGATTATTATGTTCCTTTTGAACATCAATACGTACTAGTGCATTGCAAGCTGGTATGTACGATTTTGTTACTCTCTTTGGGTCAGCAAATGAATCTGGCAATTGATTAGCTAGTTTCTATAAATGAATAATCTTTGAACCTCTGCATCACATGCTAGAGTTCGAGGATCTTGCCAATTTAAGGATGTTTGATTCCATGTTAATTCCTTGACCAGCTTGCTAGTCTCTCCTCCTAACATAGGGAATTCGGATTCAACAAAGTTGTAATCCGCGTATCTGGCCTTAAATAAATCTCATGTAGTTGGCTCAAGATACTTTATAATGGTGGCTGACTCATATCCAACATATATTCCCATCCTTCTTTGAGCTCCCATCTTAGTTCTCTGTGGTGGAGCAATAGATACATAAACGGCACAACCAAATGTTTTGAGATGGGATAAGTCTGGCTCTTGACCCGATAATAGTTGGGATGGTGAATATTTGTGTTCACTAGATGGCCTGATGCGTATAAGTTCTGTTGCATGTAAGATTGTGTGTCCCCAAGCCGACACATGAAGCTTCGATCTCATTAACAATGGTCGAGCAATCAATTGTATTCGTTTAATGAAGGATTCAGCTAATCCGTTTTGTGTATGGACATGTGCCACAAGACGTTTTTATTTTTGGTTTAATTTCTTTGCTTTTATGCTTTAATTTTTTATTCTATGTAATGGATAATTATTTTGATTTAAATTCAATGGATTTTATTTTATGATTGTCTTGTTAAAACATAAAATTATTGTCCTATTTATAGAAATGGCCGAGGACATGAGTGTGCTAGTGGTGGACAGTGGATCCAGCCACACCATATTAAAAGACAAAAGATATTTCATAAATCTTATAATGAAAAGTGCCAATGTTAGCACAATTGCGGGTATAGCAAGCTTAATAGAAGGCTACGGCCAGGCTCACATATTGTTGCCTAATGGTACACATATTGAACTAAGTGATGCCTTATACTCACCCAGCTCTAAAAGAAGTTTATTGAGCTTTAAAGATATAAGATTGAATGGTTATCACATTGAAACCAAGGGTGAAGGAAATAAAGAATTCCTATACATTACAGAAATTGTAAAAGGACATAAGAAGGTCCTAGAGACTATACCTGCACTAGCCACTGGTTTATACCATGCTAAGATAAATATGATAGAAGCTAACTTGGCAAAGAATAAAATGTTCAATGAACAATTCACTCTATGGCATGACCGGCTTGGCCATCCGGGTTTGAACATGATGCGTAAATTGATTAAGAGTTCGAATGGACACAATCTTAAAGAGAGAAAAGTTTTCCCTAAAAATCTCACTTGTGTAGCATGTGCACAAGGGAAACTTATCATAAGACCATCACCAGTAAAAGTCACAAAAGAGACTTTTAATTTTCTGGAAAGGATACAAGGTGATATATGTGGACCAATACACCCACCATGTGGGACATTTAGATATTTTATGGTTATGATCGATGCATCAACCAGATCGTCTCACGTTTGCTTGTTATCCACAAGGAACCTAGCATTTGCTAGGATGTTAGCTCAAATTATAAGATTAAGAGCACATTTTCCGGATTTTCCACTTAAGACTATACGTCTAGATAATGCTGGTGAATTTACATCCCAAGCGTTTAATGATTATTGTATGTCCATGGGGGTGAGTGTGGAACATCATGTGGCACATGTCCATACCCAAAACGGATTAGCTGAATCCTTCATTAAACGAAATTTAATCATCATTCTTAAGGCAATCGGAAGTCTCATAGTCTAGTAAGTCATCCTTCTCATGATCGAAGTCTCCTTCATCATCGATATGCACATAGTTGGCTTCAGGAGTCTTCTTCAAGACTTCTTGATATGCATCAATGAGATGTTTGGGTGTTCTGCAGTTCTTGGCCTCGTGATTTGACATACCACATCGGTGGCAAACCGATTTGGCCTTGGTATGTGGCTTAAAGGACCCACGGCCCCTACCACCACGTCCACGGCCTCCATGGCTAGCCTGGCCTCCTCGACCACCACGTCCTCTGCCACCACGGCCACGGCCGTAGTGTCTTTCTCTGTGGACATAGTTGGTCTCTTTAGGCTCCTTAAGCTCTTTAGGCTCTGCAGCATTTGTCTTTCCCAAATCAACCTTGTGTGCTTCTGGTAATGGGGTTGTACCAGGAGGTCTCATAGCACTATTCATCAGCAACAGCTCATTGTTCTGCTCAACTAGCAGTAAACATTCAATAAGTTCCCCATAGTCAGCAAAACCTTGTTGCTGATATTGTTGCTGAAGGACTATGTTATTAGGGCTGAAGGTAGACAATGTCTTTTCTACCAGCTCCTTCCCAGTCACTTCTTTTCCACACAACTTAAGGAGTGAGACAATCCTAAAAAGCTCAGAGTTATACTCATCCACGGATTTGTAATCCTGGATCCTTAGGTTTTTACAATCGAACTCGGCCTTTGGTAGGAGCACCGTCTTTTGGTGTCCATATCTGAGATTAAGCGCTGTCCAAAGGGCGAGAGGATCTTCTATGAAGAGATACTAATTTTTTGAGACACTCTGCAATGTGATGGTGCATGTGTTGGATACACTTATTCTTTTTCTTGTCAGTGCACTCAACTTCCTCATCGATGCAATTGTACAAGCCATTTGATTTCAGATGGATCTTGGTGACCTGTGCCGATTGCAAGTAATTCTTTCCGGAAGCTTGCAAGATAGGATAGTCTAGGCTCTTAAGGTTTGTCATCTGCATAAAATAGAAAAATAGACAACCGATAGTTAGCATGCGATATTTGAGATCGAACCATGCAACATTAATTCAGGTCATGCGGTATTTGAGACCGAACTATGCCTTAGGCCATGCGGTATTTGAGACCGAAACATGCCTTGCCTCTTATAGATTTCGTGGTTTAAATTCATGCATGCAAGACAACAAAAGCAAATAGATAATGCATGCAACAATTTCCTTATTTCTAGATAGGATTTCCTTTTCTTAAGTTTTCCTATTCACTCTAGGAGTTAGTAAATATTGTTTTAAGAGTTTTAGATAATTACTATAATTAATTAGGAACTTATCCTAATCAATGTTTTAATCCGAAATTTTATGTTTTAATTTATAGAATTTTAACAAAAGTTTTAATTCAATCGGATTTACTCTTAGAACAATAAAGCTAATTTTACATAAATTTTAGGATAATGATTAAAATTTATGGAAGTTATCCTAATAATCCTAGAACAAACTTAAGCTCGAGTTTTATATTTCTTATGGCCGAAAGTTTTACTAGAAAACTATGTTCAAGTTTATGCTTAAGAAATCCTAAGAATTAATTCATGCAGCCGATTCTATATCAATCTATACATGGTCCGATTTAATATTATGCATGAACAACCAAGTTTTAAATATCCTAGAACAATTTGATCAATATCTTTCTTATGAATCTAACAGTTTAGTTCTAGGTTCTTATGCAACAATCAATCAAGCAAGCATAGACAATTAGTCAATCAATCGGATTTTAAGCTTGATATATCTTTGGTGTAATTCACAAACAATCTAACAATCCTATGTGACCGATTTTAAAGTTTATAGGATTAGAGATCTTTAAAGTTTGTTTGTTTGTGTACTTGGATGTTCTAAGGTTCAATAGTTTTAGATCCAAGTTCAATTTATGTGGTTCCATAGGGTTCAAATTTTACCTTAACACCACAAGGATTCTGACCGGTTTGATCTGGGAGCTAAAGACCTCAGATATCTCACGAACCTCGAACTTTGATGGACCACGAACCGCGAACTGCTTTCCTACAAACGGATCTCGCACCTCTCCTTGTACCGCTTCGCGTATGCACTCACCCCTGAACCGCGAACCACGAACCTCGATCAAGTTATCGATAGAACTTGATCATGAGCTAAGGTATGCTCGTGAACAAAGAGATCTTCAAACAGAAAGGTGTTTAGTCTTGGATGGAAGTAAGAACAAAAGGCGGTTTATGGTTTTAGGGAAAGAGATGAATCGGCGGCTGCCTTAGGGTTTTAGGGTTAGAGGCTATGGTGCTGATAACGTGTTATAAACTAGAGAGTTTAGGGAATAAATCTCTTGTTCTTATTAATGATAATGAATCCGATGTTACATATTTATAGTGAAATATAAGAGGCTAACTAAACCGACATAAGATAAAGGACATGGCCAATGGGCCTTAGTACAATGGACCATAAAGTATAGAGCTAATAGAGGGCCGGTCAATGGAGTCCACTAAGTGTTTTACAACACCTCAAATATAATAAGATTATTTTCAGAGTTTCTTAAGTTTGGTATGAGCATTGGTGTTCTCAGATTTTGGTCCTTCAAATATCTTGGGTTACAAGGACAATCCTCATACAACATTTTATTGTGTTTCAAGATAGCTTATGAACCAATGAAAGAAAAAGGCTAAACATCAGAGCTTAAACGCTATATGAGGCAACCGTACAAATAAGAATGGACATAACTAAGCAATTTTGTTCATCCTCTTACTAGAATATTTTAAATAATGGTTTAGATGGTCGGATGAGAGTTGAACTTCACAGAATCAAGCCATACTAGCTCCTTAATCTCTTCTTCAGTGGAAGCCGGGTCCTCAAAATCGAAACTAAACTGCTTGGAACAAACAGGCTCATCGCTAAGGTCGTGAAGAGCTAACAAGTAAGGATGACACAATGCTTCCTCAACTACAAGATAAAGAGTGTGATCAAACAGTAATTAATAATAAGAATTTATCACTCATATGCCAATCTCCGTATGACCGTATGTAACAGTTTTAAACCATACCCGTGATAAGTTTCTCTGGATCAAACACAAGCATTTTCTCTAGTAGATCAATAGCTGTTGAATTCATACTAGGAAACCTAGTAGAAAAGTTCTGCCTCAGGAACTTTGGTAGTTCCTTAACATATTTTCTCGCGTTCTCGCTTCTTAGAAACTCTAGGCTCGCTCCATCAGGTGATCCTATCGACTATTTAAACCACATGAAACAACTCATAAACACATTGCAAACATAGCTAAAAGTTTCAAGCAATAACATAACATACCTCAGTTATAAGTTTAAGCTGATGAACGTAGTCTTTCCCGAGGAATAGAGGCTCCCTTGTCATAATCTCAGCAAATATACAACCAACAGACCAAACATCAATCGCATATGTGTACTTAGAACTATTAGGAAGCAGCTCTGGTGCTCGATACCATCGAGTAACAACATACTCTGTCATTAACTCTGTTTCAGATGTCGTCCTTGCCAAACCAAAATCTGTAATCTTAAGATCACAGTTCGAATTCAGAAGCAAATTACTCGGTTTAAGGTCACGATGTAAGACATTAGCTGAATGAATATATTTGAGTCCAAATGACGAAGTAGCTTCATCTCTCTCAATGTCCGCTTAGCATCTACTTTATTGTCAAAGGCTTTACCTATCTTCTTGATTGCGATTTCTTCGTGTGTCTCTGAATCTACTGCAGCACTAATAACAAAACCAGTATGCTCATGAATCATACATTCTAACAAAAAAAAAACAGAACAAAACGAATCAAGATTGCTCCACCATAAGCAGAAGCATAAACACTAAACACAAACAGATCAATAGGGGCATGATCACTAATTAATCATCAATTAACAAAAAGATCGAATTTTTCAAACAGCCCTGATTCCAAAACCTATCAAATCAAATTAGAAAATAAGATTCATCAACATAATACTAAAAACAACAAGGTTCGTACGAGACAAAACCGTAAGCTCCTCGACCAATAGGTCGAATAGGAGGAACATACTTGTTAGAGACTTCGAACAAGTTTCCATAGACATTGTACTGATAATATCTTCCTACATGAACAAGAACTCCTTTGATGTTAGTATCACCTGGATCTGTCGCTGATTCAATTTCATTCGCCATTTCTTTTCTTTTTTTTCAAATCGAGAGAGAAAGAAAAATACCGAAGAATCAAACTCGTAACGGGTTGAATATAAGGTTTTCGAAGATGAGATCGATGATCGTCTCTCTGCAAAAAGGTAAAATAATTTTGTTGAAAGTTCGAAGCTTTGAAATCTTAGAAGAGAGAGAGATAAGTCACAAAGGGACAACGCAGAAGCTGCCACGTGTAACGGAGGACGGAGAAAAATACGTCCCCTTTGATGGAACGTATCTTTGATAATTGTCTCATTTCTATTGAATTTTTTTTTTTTTTTTTTTTTTAGTGACAAACATACGCCGCTGCAGATGCTCTAAGAAATGTAAGAAATTTTTTAGATGGGGATTGAGCTCAAACTTGAGAATAATAAAGCCCATTTAAAATAAGCCTATTAAAGCCCATATATGACCCGTTATTTGTAGCCTTTTATAATATATGAAGTCCGAGTTTTGCATCTCCTGCTTAACATTTCCTCTTTCTTCACATAAAACCGGTAAACCGACTCCGCCATACCCGAACCCGACACCGAATCCGAATCAAAATCCGCCGGAGACGGAGCTCCCTTCGCCAAATAGCTTTCACGGCGCCGGTTGTCTTCTGAGGAATCGCGAACTGATAACATCGATTGGAAGATACAAGACATAATCTCTAAACTAAAAAGAAGAAGAAGAAGAAGAAGATCAATATGGGAAATGGTATTAAGCTCGATCTTACTAATTTTTGCTTATAGCTTATCAAATTATCCGGCCAATAATGGGGAAAATTTGATGTTTCAGGTGAAAGAGGAAGACCTAACAAGAAGATGAAGTATGGTGGGAAGGTTCGTGTTGAGTTTTTTCTACAGATGAATGTTTCTATTTGTATAGGGCTCTTCAATGGTAAGTTAGTGTGATTTTACTGTAAACAATTCTCAGGAGGATCAGAAGATGAAGAACATACAAAACGCTGAAGATTACTATGACGAAGCTGATGAAGATTCTCGTGATGGTGAGTTGACTGACTACTACTCTTGCTGTATTGGTGGCATTCATTTTCATTTTTGGAACTAATTGGATGAAAATTGTAATGGCTTTGAAGGTGAAGGTGAAGGAGAGGAGAAGAGAAGGGATTTTACTAAACTGGAGTTGAAGCCAGATCATGGGAATAGGCCTTTGTGGGCTTGTGCTGACGGAAGGATTTTCTTGGAGACGTTTTCTCCTCTCTATAAACAAGCTTATGATTTTCTTATCGCCATTGCTGAACCTGTTTGCAGGTCCTCATCATTACATATTTGGTTTTTTGAAAGAGATTTCGATTTTGTTTTTTTTTTTTTATTATATCAGTGTATACAAGTTTTGATTTTGGATTACTTTGTTACTATTTCAGGCCAGAGTCAATGCACGAGTACAATTTAACTCCACACTCGTTGTATGCTGCTGTTTCCGTTGGTCTTGAGACAGAAACTATCATCTCTGTTTTGAATAAGTTGTCTAAGACTAAGCTACCTAAGGAGATGATTGATTTCATCCATGCTTCTACTGCTAATTATGGGAAAGTGAAGCTGGTTTTGAAGAAGAACCGTTATTTTATCGAATCCCCATTCCCTGAGGTAAGTTCACCAGACTTATCTTCTTTCCTCTAGTTTTGTGTATTGGATATTTGTTAAAGATAAACAATCTCAGGTGTTGAAAAGGCTTCTCAGTGATGATACTATAAACCGAGCTAGATTTTCGTCTGAGGTATGTTGAACTCCTCAATGTAGTGCATTATGTTTGCTGTTCGTGGTTTCAAGATTTTATCTTGGATGGAAATACATACCATGATCTGTTGTGTTTAACAGTTCTTGGTTTCGTTTTTAAATTTTAAGTTATCTTGAACTATGTTTCAGTTGGTAGATAAACTCATTATCCTTCTTCTTAAGCTCCTTGTTTCATTGAATGTGGACATTTTTCTTATACCATTGTATTATTCTCCACAGTATGTCGAACCAACTAAGATTAACTTTTTTGGTAGCCATATTATGGCGGTGATGGATTCACGATCGGCAAAACAAGTGGTGAACTTGAAGCAGGACCAGGGGAGCTGTTGAATGAAGCAGAATTGGCAGCAGCAGCAGAAGAGAAAGAAACTCACTCATTTGAGATAGATCCTTCACAGGTAGTTGCTCCTGATGCTTCTGAAAAAAATTTAATTGTATTATGAGTTTGGTTATGTTGTATGATATTTACTTCGCGGTGTCATGTTCTTTTTCTCTTGGTGTGTAGGTGGAGAATGTGAAGCAGCGTTGCTTACCAAATGCTTTGAATTACCCTATGTTAGAGGAATATGACTTCAGGAACGACAATGTGAGTAACAAATATTACACTTCAGGCCAATTTTTGCTTACCAGATGATATGAGCTGCAGGTTTGTGATTGTTAATGACTTGATGGTGTCTGTCAGGTTAATCCTGATCTTGACATGGAACTGAAGCCCCATGCACAACCAAGGCCATACCAGGAAAAAAGCTTGAGCAAAATGTTTGGGAATGGTATAGTTGCCTGCATCTACATTTTATTCCATAGTAAATTTTCGTAAGGCAACTGTTCAAATTGATGGTGAACTTCTCATAGATATTTTATATCTGTAATTCCCCATGAATTGTCATACAGTGACTGATATAGCTTTATGGTGAATTCGCTCTTAATATATAAAATCTCTCTTTGTAATTGTTTATATCAATTTTTTCTTTTTATCTTTTCTCAAGAAATATTGTGAATGATCTAGAATCTTGATTCTGCAGGACGAGCAAGATCTGGAATTATAGTATTGCCTTGTGGTGCTGGTAAATCTCTAGTTGGTGTTTCTGCAGCAGCTCGTATAAAGAAGAGTTGTCTTTGTTTGGCAACGAATGCTGTCTCAGTGGATCAATGGGCCTTCCAATTTAAGTTGTGGTCTACTATAAGAGATGACCAAATATGCCGTTTCACTTCTGATAGTAAAGAAAGATTCCGCGGAAATGCTGGTGTTGTTGTGACAACCTATAATATGGTTGCCTTTGGTGGTAAACGATCTGAGGAATCAGAGAAGATTATAGAAGAAATGAGAAACAGAGAGTGGGGGTTGCTGCTCATGGACGAGGTAATCAAATAGATTTTAATGTGATGTTTGCTGTTAGTTAGCGGAAAAGTCAGATGTGGCTCATTGATGTGTATTCAGTGTTAAGAGGAGCCCCTGAATGCGATTTACAAACGACAAATTCCATTCAATGCGTGACTATTTCAAGACTTATGTTTTCTTTATAGGTGCATGTGGTTCCTGCCCATATGTTTAGGAAAGTTATCAGCATCACAAAATCTCACTGCAAGCTAGGACTTACAGGTAAATAAATGGTTCATTTGGACATACCTTTTTTTTTTTGTATACTTCAGTTGCAGAAGCTAAGTCTCGTTTTTGGACTCTTGTTCAGCCACCCTTGTGAGAGAAGATGAAAGAATTACAGATTTGAACTTCCTCATTGGCCCGAAACTATATGAAGCCAATTGGCTAGATTTAGTTAAAGGAGGATTTATTGCTAATGTTCAGTGTGCTGAAGTATGGTGTCCTATGACCAAAGAGTTTTTTGCAGAATATCTGAAGAAAGAGAACTCCAAGAAAAAACAGGTTTTCATGAATATCTGATCTTTATGTTTGGTTCTTCTGATGTACTAGAGTCTATGAATTTTATGTAGTCTTGAAACTTGAAATATAATAAGCATCAGTATAGGTTCTTTTAGATTTGGAAAATGCTCTAATAGTATCACCTAGGAATTGTCTATAGAAGCTGGTAAACCTCGACAATTGTTCTGACATGTACATATTTTGTCTTTTAATATCTACAGGCACTTTATGTCATGAATCCTAACAAGTTCAGAGCCTGTGAGTTTCTAATTCGTTTCCATGAACAACAGCGTGGTGATAAAATCATCGTGTTTGCAGACAATCTTTTTGCACTTACAGAGTATGCAATGAAACTCCGGAAACCCATGATTTATGGTGCAACCAGGTTTGTTAAAGAAGTTCTATTGCATACACAAATTTGCGTTATCACTTAATTTCCAGTCTGAGATAAGTCTCTCTTCACAATATGTAGCCATATCGAACGAACCAAAATTCTGGAGGCGTTTAAAACCAGTAAAGACGTGAACACAGTCTTCCTATCAAAGGTATGAACATTGTTTCCTTCATTATAGAAATTTTTCCATTCCATGTTCGTTAGAGAACTTAATTTCGGTTTGGTTTCTTTGACTACAGGTTGGTGATAACTCTATAGATATCCCTGAAGCTAATGTAATTATCCAGATTTCGTCACATGCTGGTTCTAGACGTCAAGAGGCACAGCGTTTGGGTCGTATTCTTAGGGCTAAGGTTTGTTATTCGATATTATTACTCTTCATTTAAGTGTCTCTCTTAATTCATCTTGTTGGTTGGGGATCCAATAAAAGTTTTATTTCTCTTTGATCAAAAACAGGGTAAACTTGAAGATAGAATGGCCGGTGGAAAAGAAGAGTACAATGCATTCTTTTACTCACTTGTTTCAACAGATACACAGGTAAATCACTAGTTTGGGTGAAGTAGAGAATGAAACCTATGTGTCTCTGGTGAATAGCTAGCTGATTTAAGGATTGTGAATATGTTTGAAATTGCAGGAAATGTATTATTCAACGAAAAGACAGCAGTTCTTGATCGACCAAGGTTATAGCTTCAAGGTAATAACAAGCCTCCCACCTCCTGACGCTGGTTCAAGCTTGAGCTACCACAGTCAAGAAGAACAGTTGTCTCTTCTCGGAAAGGTGTTGAATGCTGGAGACGATTTGATTGGTCTAGAGCAACTCGAAGAAGACACAGACGGAATGGCTCTTCAGAAAGCGAGACGAACCATGGGATCGATGAGTGCAATGTCCGGTGCAAAGGGAATGGTCTACATGGAATACAACTCCCGTAACAAATCGGGTCAACAATTCAAGAAACCTAAAGACCCAACCAAACGACACAATCTCTTCAAAAAACGTTTCGTGTGAGTGAGACAAGAGAGCTTTTGGAGAGTTTATTCTGCTCATTTTCGGCTATATGTTGTGATTTGTAACTGTTTGTTTGTGCTCTGCAGAGCTTTACTTTGTAAGTTAATGCATATCTTACTTAAGAATGATTATAACTTACGGTTTAGAAAAACTACTATACAGTCATCGTTGTGCTAATCTTTATCTTCGAGTAAATCTTTATTCTATGATTGAAATTGCAGTGGAGTAAATCTTTCAACAACTAGACCACCATAATAAGTTGATTATATTTTGACATTCATTAATGACATGCAATAACATCTACAGATACCACTTGTTTTAGAGCAGTATTTTATTACGTTGCGGGCATATAGCAGCATAACTTAGTGACACGTTTACTATTTTTAGCAGAGAAGATTTTGTTTACTAAAATAGTCTTTTGTTTTCTTGCAAATATAGTAATATCGAAATCTTAGTGAAGACTTTTGTGTTTGGGATATTTAATGGGAAAAATGTTGGAAAAATTCACAGTTTACAATTTTTTTCTTTAACTTTACTTTTGATGAAGAATATTTACTTAAATTTATTGGTTTATCAATTTAATCATAATTTTTTTAATCGTGCATTTGTAATAAATTTGTGATAAATTGACTAAAACAAATTCACGAAATTAAATTTATTGTAGTTTTATCTGTTAAATTACAAAACATAAACGTTTTAACTAAAAAAAAATATATATACTGCGGAAAAGAGCTTCGAAGTCTTTAGTAAAAGACTCTTTACATTGCTTGCCGGGCTAGGATAATTTATTGCTAAACCAACAAACACACATAGTTATATTATTTATGAAGTCCATTATTTACCACATGTTACACCATTAATCTCCAAATTTATCTGTACGTCTAACGTTGACAATTACAGTCGTTGTTTACTTTCTGTGAATGAAAATAAGATTATGTGTTTGTACACACTCGAAAAATAACGTACTAGCTCAAATTCTTAAATATACGTATTTCTATTTCGAGGCTAGTTTGCAATTGTGGAGGAAGTTGGTAAGATACCCTGACATGCAACAACCAAAATGTATAACTATAAGACGATTTGATTAATGAAACAAAATGAATAGTATTAAGTGCGCAAAAAAAAAATGAATATTAAGATTCGTCCCACGTAAGAGGAATATTACTTGTTAATAATTCATAATTCTGTATTTTACTATTTTATATGTATACCTTTTGTGTTTTTCTTAATCTAGACCTACAAGGGTCTGTGTAGGTAGCATTTTGACCACTTTTTCAACGACATTTTTATAAAAATTAAGTCCTAAACTGATTGATATTCTTTATTTCTTTGACAAGCTTCACGATCACAAAACTTCAAAATGCCAACTCCCATTGGTTGCAAATTTTTTTTTGTTACGGATATCAGATTTGTATTTTGGTATGTGTATCACTATCATGCATGCTGAAAACATTTTTTACCTTATAAATCGGGGATATTTATGGAAATAGGCATTTTTCTGCCCAAATATTAGAATTTGGGAACTATAGTCCATATTCTCGGATTCAGACATATTTTATGATACTTTTTAACGATTTTTCCCTGTATCTCTTTTTTCTTTTCTTTTTTCTTCTTTCTTCCGACCAACACCATCAGAAGAGACATTTAGTCATGAATATTAAAAAGCGAAGTCATCAAACACTTAGAAAACGCAAAGAAAAGAGAGGAGACTGGTTTGTTCTTCGAATCAGATGAATCATTCAAAAGCCCATTGGTTCTCTCAGTGAACCTCCTCTTCTTCCTCTGGTGTGCAGTCCTTCTTGACGAGATCCACCAGCCTGAGATCCTAATGGTTTACGGTCGACCAAATTTCAGAAGAAGATTAGGGCTCTTCTTTTTAGTCATCGGAATAGCCGGCAGTCGGAAAGATGCAAGCCATAGGAGAGATCTAACCAGTCATGAAGCCATCTCTTTAAATCACGGTGGAGATTTACTTGTCTGAAAAAAAAAGCTCACCCATTGCGGCGGGCGGAGAGAAAGCAAAAGAAGAGAGAGTTGAGGGTTTTTTTTGGGCAAATTAGAGCGAAGGTTAAAATCGTCTTTTCGTTTCACAATAAATGCCTGTTTTGGAGAGTCCGGAATAAACGTCCTAAACTCATAAAAAACCCAAAAAAAAAGTTTTATTCTGTAATTGTTCCATATAAATCGTGAATATATATGAATAAATAAAAAATGTAAGGATTTCTCTAATACATAAAATAATTCTCAAATTTGTTTGTTTGTGTCTTTCTTTTATATCTCGCCAAGTCTCAAGTGGAGCATAACAAAGAGAATAAGTAAGTAAACAATTTTCCGTAAAGAAGGACCAGGTTTGAGCTCAAATCATCATTACTTCCTTTAAGATCACAATTCACAGAAAGTTATATCTTGACACATCACACATGAGGCATTCCCTTTTTTGTTAACAAATAACACATAACGAATCCAGAGTGCTACATTTACTTGTCGATGGAAAACAACACTCTATTAGTACGTACAATTAGACAGAAGATTTTTAATGAAAATATAATGCGGTTGGTCAAAAAGATAAAACTGTGGAATCATGCTTTGGTTAGTTGATTATATATTATCATTACCCAATACATAAAAGTATTACTATAATTTCCCCCATTAATTATATATGGTACACGAAGAAGAATCTACATTAGATTCCCTTAGGCTATCTTTAACGAAAGAACAGTTTGGATGTTCTTAGCTCATTAAAACCAAAAATATATGGAACAGTGGCTATAGAACATGTTTTTGGATTTTTCGTGTAGAACTGATTTTGGTCAAGTTTTAGTGTGACGTGGCAACCCGTGATTAAATACGATTTTTTGCAAAAGAGAAAACATTTCATTTCACAAATTAAAAGAGGATGTGATTGAGAATATATAGAATAAATTTGGACATTAAACTATGTATTAATTAAATAAAATGTTTGTGTGCTTTAATTAAGTAAAATGTTTGTTTGTTTTTTTTTTATATCTTTAATGTTTTTCTATTTCATAAAACTTTGGTATTGTATTTTGAATTTTAGTATAAATTTTTTAAGTTTGCAATTTAAATGTTATTTTAAAAGGTTTTTAAAATTGTAATATGTTTTAGATTATTATATTATTAAATCTTATGATTTTAAATATATTCTCCCAATAACCAACTTCTTAACAAAAGATCTAAACTAATGATTTTACATTATTTTCATAATATTTTTACTCTAAGAACACCCAAAAATATTCTCCCAATGTAGATGCCGTTACCAATTTAAATAACAGTTAGTATTTTCCTTCTTATCATCATATTTTGTTAACTTGCTTCATAATTAATATATGACTATTTTAACCTTACCTGAAAAACAAAACTTACAAAACAAAAATCATAAGATCAAAGATTTATCACTACGTACGTACACTGCAAATACCGTAGTCCGCATGTACATGAAAATATAAGATAAGAGAGAAAACGAAAAAAAAAAAAGCTGTTATGTTTTGAAATCATATGAAAAGAATTAGTCAGCAACTGATAATCGAACACACACTTCATGTCATATCCTAGAAAGAAGAATTTCTCCGAACTTTTTTATTTTTTGAGCTCGAACGTGAGCTTTCTTAGGATTACGTCCATGTTACAACTTCACCTGCATGTTTTAGTATATGGTTAGGATCCGATCTAAACTATGACAAACCTTTTATCATTATTGTGTTTTCCATAAACATGAAGAAACACACGTACGTAAATGATCTATACTGCAGGTCTCGATCTATATATCTGATATCTCATCAGGTTGTTTATAAAAAAAAAAACAAATATTGAGTAAACCGATGGCTTTCTGTGAATCTATGGCTCTACCGATTAACAATGTTTTTGCATGCATACCCTTTGATCAAACCTAATTTATTAAACCGAGACACCATCAGCAAAAGAGGCATGGGATAAAAAAATTTTTGTTAATGTTCTTAGTTAATCACTTAATCCCTTTCTAGTACTCCCTCCGTTTCCCAAAGAGTGTCATTTTAGATATTTTTCTTTGTTTCACAAAGAGTGTCATTTTACAATTCCAATGCATTATTTTATATTTTCAATGCATATTTTACCTTAGATTTCTTAGTTTTATCCTTAATTATAACTAAAATAATCTATTAAAAACTTATTAAATAAGGGCATTTATGTATATTTCAATATTTTCTAAATTTATGTGAAAAGTGTCAGAATGACACTCTTTTCACAAAGAGTGGGAGTATATGTTTAACCGATGCATAGGATGTCAAATTGGGATGCATGGGAGCATTTATAGTAGTTAAACAGATTTACTAATTGTAATATATATAATAAAAAAATTGTAAACTAATTCTAAATTTTACAATATAATTAAATTGAATGTATAATGTGGTAAGTTAACGTGAACTTCAATTAAATTCAATTTTTATATTAATTAATCGAGTCAAACCACTGGATGTTTTTTTTACAAAGAAACAACTTGATTTATTTTTCTTTTTTTTGTGAGAGAAACAAGTTGATTTAATTTAACTCAAATATTAAAGCAAAAGACATAAATAAATTGATTATTATTACTAAGCTAGTGACATATATATAGGGGAACATGCCGCCCAATACTTAGATCTTTTTGAAACGTGAAGCTACTTTGTGTGCTAAGTCATGATTAGTAGTAATATATTATAGATTTGTATAATTGTTGTGTTTCAATAATTTATTATTATGGGCTAATAATTATGTCCGTTGGATTTGAAATCACTTCACAATTACTTTTCTTGTTTAAAATTAGATTATGGATGAATGAATCCTCCTGGGAAGTGCTATTTTTTCAGTCCCTTTTCCCCCTCCACGATGGAAAAAGTAACAATTTTAAATACAAGAAAAAAACACATGTGAGCTTCTCCGTTTCTTCTTTTGTTTCCTTTTCTCTTTTCCGACTAGAGAGAGTTTTATTCAGTCAAATTGCCAATTATGTTAAAGGTGCATTTCCTGAAGTGTTCTTCTTAATGATAAGAGTTGCATTACTACTTAGTTTTATTTAACTCAAGGGGGAAACTGAATTGTGATTTTGGACATAGGGGTACTTTTTTTTTTGTGGAAATAGGAGACAAAGGTCTCCAATACTTTTTTTTTTGTCACACCACTTGTATTTCATTATTCAAAGGAGATAAAATTCATACAAGTTGATGTTCATATATTTTACCTTGTTTTCCCTTAGTATATTCACATCTTTTGCATCTTTTGCTATCCATTTTCACCATTATTGCATAGCTTTAGGACTAATCATGCATTAGAGTTTAGTTGCATTGCATTTGCATCTTTTCATGCATAAACAGGTGATTTTGAAGCTTAAGGAGCATGGAAGCAATGCTGAGGAAGGAGTGAAGCAATCATGAAGGGAAAGCAAGAGAGTTAAGGCTGAAATAACAAGGTCCGGAGTCCAACTCGACCGCACACTCGACCAGACACTCGACCGTGTGCTGAGGAGGACTCGACCGAGTGGACAATGCACGAGAGAAGCCAGCTCGACCTGCCACTCGACCGAGCACAGGTCGAGTTGACCGAGCCGTTGACTATTTTGTCTTTTAGCATTTTTAGGGCTTCCACTCCCCTCCTATATAAAGCCTTGTACCTGCAGCCACAAAAAGAGTCAGCTTTTAGATATTCTCTAAACCTAGTATTTACCCTGGATTTATTCCTTTGCTTTTTATTTTCTGATCTTTTGTACTTGAAAAGACTAAATTCTTCAATATTGTTAGTTTAATAACTTTCTTAATATTGAGAATTTAAGTTTCATTTCTTTTTCAATATTGTAGATCTTTGATTTATCTTTCTAATGATGCAAGTTTCAATCTTTTCTGGGTTTATGATTTTGATGTTTATCATGTGTTCTTGTGAGTAGTAGCTTAGGATCTTGAGGATGGGTTAGGCTGGGCTGTGAATGAGGTTTGATTGGCTTGATCAAGCTTGATTGTTGTAGATCTCTTCTAGGGTAGATGTTCTTAATGCTGATCCTATATCTGAGAGGGTAGGATCTGATTTCAAGCATCTTAGCATCACACCAATGTTTAATAGATAAGGCTAGATCTAGTAGCTTACCATCTTGCTTGCTAAGAGATTAGAGGTTTTGTTTGGTATGAGACATATTTCTTACTGCCTACTTGTGTAGATTCTTTACTATGTGAGAGCAAGTCTAGAAATGCATAGGTTTGATTGTTTCTTGACCATGAGAGTGGGAGAAACTTGTCTTAGATACATATGTCTAGAGATTAGCTCATGTTGTTTGAGATTTTTTGACCAAGTTAGATAGCCTCAATCATTAGTCCAGCCCATGAATCCCTCCTCAAGTCCTTCCTTGTTTATTGATTTTACAGTCTTAATCCTGTTGCTTGATTGTAGTTTGATCCGTCTTTGCATTACTCTGTTTTTATTGCATTGCTCTGTTTCTGCGTTTAGTCTAGCTCGACCACTCACTCGACCTACACTTGGTCGAGTGCTGGCTCGAGTTCATCCCCAGAACTCTGCTGTTTATGATTTGTGATTGTCTTGTTTCATTCCTGTTTCATTTCTGCTGCATTCATTTAGTGTCCTGTTTGTTATTGTCTTGCATTAGTTCTTTAGCTTAGTTTCTATTTCTGTTGGTTGCATCATTACTGTCTTAATCATCCTGTTTCATTTGCATTTAGTTCATAGTTCTTATAGTTTACTTTCTGCATTTTCATCATAGGATTGTTAGTGACAAACATCCTTTACATCTGGCTTAAATTAGATCTTTATGCATGTCTTAACTGTTCACAAACACTCAAATTGGATTGACACCTCTTATACTGCAACTGCATAAGGGGAATTGAAACACCTTACCATCCATCTATTCATTGCATACATTCATCATCATCCATTCCATCTTAACCTTTCCACCAAAAAGACCTTGTTTCACAAGTCTTGCTTAAACTGCAAGAGAAAAGGCATTCCACAATGCCAAAAACAACAACAAGAGAAACAAAAAAGGGTAGGATTAATCGACAAGAGGTTCTTGAGAGGTTTGAGCCAAATCCTTGAAGAAACTTGGTACATGTGAGGTCAAGATTGCCGACAAGCTTTTCCATGATCAAATCAATGGATGAGAAGATAGCCACAGTCATAAGACGAACTAGCGTTGAACAAGGGGTCAAAGCTGAGATTATCGCCGGTTGAAGAACACAGAGAAGCAGTTTGACAATATTGTGAGCAAAGTTTACATTGCTCAGAGGCTTGAAAATAGTTTCTATAGATGCCGCAGGATGGAGTCTGGTCTTAAACATACTAAAGCCATACTCAAAGAGGTCATTTGGATTCAGGATCCATATGCCTAACAAACTTCTAGCAAGAGGGTGCGAAAGACAAATGGAATCCATAGAGTATGTAATCTTGATCACACCATTGGCTAAAACATGGCTTCAACACATGGAACAAAGGATCATGTATGGACTTACATGGGTTTAGAGTTTGATCAGCCATTGAGTGGAAGTTGTCCCCAATGTTAATATATTGGACATGACACTGCGCAGTGATCAAGGGGCATGGAAGCAGAGGATTGGAGAAGAGTCAGTAAACAACGTTCTGTTGAGCCAGGGTCATGATGCCGATCTTCATTAATCCCATGGAGTGGCTAGAGAGTAGAATCAGAGGTCTCGAAATCCTTGAGCTTTGATAAACGTAATTCTGCGAGGACTTGCTTTGAACCAAGAATTGCAATTTATAACGGGTGACCCGATCCAGAGGCGTCGAAAGGGGTTGCAGACGGTGTTGAGCACTCTTGCAATCACAATATCGAAAGGCCATTGGAAATAGGCTTAGGAGAAGTTTAGAATTTATGCACCTGGGCTCAGAGACTATGGGCTTTTTGTTTGGTAGGCTTAACAGACCGATAAAGGAACAAGGCCCAGCAGGGTAAACCCTAGTTTCGTTATCGAAGACCAAAGTGAAGAATGGTTGTGGCGGCTGACCGGAAAACGCAGAGAGCTTTGCAGGGCAGTGAGCAACTCCGATGAGTGATAGATTGGCGAGACTAGCCGGTGGTCGTGGCTTGATTCAAAATTGGAGACTAGGTCCACTAGGGAGAACCCTAGTGTCACAAACGTTTGCCAGATTTGGAAATGAAGGAGGTGTCTGTCCGAGCTTAGCGGAGGGATTTGTAGAACAAGAATTCTCTCCGGTACGTGAAGGATCAGTGGAAGCAGACATTGTCCGTGAATTGAATCAATCTTGGAGACTAGGTCCATAGGGGAAAACCCTAGTTCCACCACACATCGCCAAGGTGAAGGAAGGTTGAGGTAGCTACCTGAGAATTGCAGAGAGTTTTGCCGAGCAACAAACATCTCCAGTGACGAAAAGATCAGCGGGAGCATATAACGGTTGGGAAAAGGAGTTCGAGAAAAGTTGGAGAAAAAGAAAAAATGGGGAAAAGAGTTGCAACAGAGAACACCAAAAGAAGCAGATCGTCGACAAGTAGGAGAAGGAGCAGCTAAATCCGACGCCGGAAAACGTGGTTGAAAGAGGGTCCTTGGGAATCATGCCTGAGAGAGAGTTGATTATCCTTTTTTATTTTTTCTTTTTATACTATATATGTCTCCAATACTATATTCAGAAAATAACATAGAGATATAATACCTTCATTTTTACTTTATTTTGAAAAGAATAAAAATCAGTTATACCAATACATAACCACACATTCCAAATTTAAAAGTATACTATAGCCAACTAAACATATGATATGTCCACATATAACTACCAACTATATGATAATGTATGTTCAACATCACAATCATTTTAATTCAATACACTATTTTTCGGAATCCGATATTGATCAGTATTGAGAAACAAAAATATTTAAAATTTTAATATTAAAAATAAAAGCAAGAATTGTTTTTGAAAAAAATAATAAGAAAATTGTTCTATCAAACCTTTTGTGTTGTTGTATAATTAAAAATACATTTTTTATTCAACATAATGATATTTCATAAATATTTAATGCTAGTTACAATTAGTTAATATTTTTCAATTTTAAAATTAGAGTAAATTATTCATTAAAAAATTAAAATCTAAAAATTTAAATTAAAACAGAAAATTATATTGTTTTAAATTATCTAAGATAATTGCAGCATATGGACATATGGGCTTTTAAAAATTATCTTTGAAATCCAAACTCGCATATATCAAGAGAGCGATCACCATCATATTGTCCGAGTGATGAATTCATCATGTGTCTACAATAATTTCGTAAAATATACAATGGAGGTAACAACACATGAAATAAGCAGTCACAAATCAATCCAAATTCTTTTGACTCCAACGAATATCAGAAACATATATATACATAGACACCTTAAGTCCCAAAAGCTCTTAAATAGTAAATTATCTACTGTTTTGCTATCTTACCTCTTAGACCAATTTTTCAGCTCATTCCTTACCAAATAAACTACCCATATGTTCAACTACATACACAAATACCATATGGATTAATTTTGCACAAAAAAAAACGTATGGACTAATAGAAGAACTTATGATCCTCCTAATACACTCATTCCTTATAAATATTAGTTTTCAGTTTTATTATGGTTCTTTTCCATGTTCGTAAAATATTTTTCTTTCATCAATATAGATATTTTCATGATTTTTGTGGTAATATGAGAAATGAAAATTTCTGATTAATGAGGGATTTTTGTTTTGTAGATGCATCATTACCCAAAAGAGCGATTCATCCACTATTTTTATCAAATGCAAAGAGTTTACGGTCAACCTTTATTTTCTTAGTTGTTATGGTTCTTCTTAATTTCAAATGCAAAGAGTTTACGGTCAACTAATTATTAACCATTTTGCCACTAATCTAATAGTTTTATAGAAATTGATTTGGTCGCAAGTTGGTGATATTTTGACATAAAATAAATCTGTTTTATCTACCGAATTTGAAATGCTATTAATCAAAATAAATTAAAATTGAAAACCAAATCATTAAGAAAGATCATTCTAATTAATCATTCATTAACCAAAAAAGATCATCCTAAAGCAAAACAAGAAATAGCATTAAACAAGTAATTCATGTTTTTTTAGAAGTTTGAATTAAGAAAACAATGTTTAGAAGTTTGAATAAGTGGAGAAAGGGGATGTAGTGCCTTGTGTTGTGTCTAATGCGGTGGCTGTTGAGTACCTGACACGGTGGCTGGTGGTATGGTGTCTTCAGGTGTGATGCCTGGTGTGGTTGTTGGAACAGTTGGTTTATGTACGAAAGCCATAAAAGTTGCAAATTCTGGATCTTTATTTTGTTGGAGTAAGCTTGAAATAGCTTGAGAATCAAGCTAAGTATATTTAGGAGATGTATAAATATACATATCTAAAGATTTAGGAGGAATCTAAAATATGTAATATTTCCTAAAAACTGTTAGGTTGAATATTTATCTCTTCTCTATATAAACGTCAATGCTGAGTTGTGGCAAGAGACGGGAGATTACAAGTTTGAGAGCTTAAAGTTTTTGAGTTAATTTTCCTTAAGTTAATAAGAGAGTTATTCATAACAAAGTTTGTGTTATTGTTCTTGATTCTATATTGTGTTCTTGCTCTTCTTGATTCTATATATCTTTCATGTAGATGAAAAGCTTATCGGTCCGCATTTGAGATTCTTGGTGTTCTTTATCATGTCGTGCATTCTCAGCATCTAGATGAGCTATCTTGCGGTGAAGTTGTTCTTGAAGCTCCACAACTGTTGATGGAGAAGATTCTGCATAGCTTTCTAAATAACTCTCTAATTTACATGTTTTAATCATCTTTTTTTGTCCATATTCTGCATTGTTTATACCCTTACCTTAGCATTTTTAGGTCATTAACTGTATAAAATCCCATTTAGGCCATTCAGGGTGTTGCATTTTTTCATTTGCATACTTTGGATGAAAACATGTGCTTTAGAGCCTAAAATGGGGAGAAACAAGGACAAATCCGAGTATGTACCCCAAGGAGCTATCGAGCAGGAAGAACAGTCCGAACCCCAATCCGACCGAGGAAGATCCAAGAGAAGGAAGAACAACCTGAAGATCTACCCAAGGAGTAACCCCACCTCATCCTCGTGCACCCCATCGAGTAGACCCTCAGGCAGGGCTGGAAAGCTAGGTCAAAGGGGTTTCCATATATAAACCCCCCCCCCATCTTCTTCCTCTCACCCTAGCACGCCGCAGACCCTCAAACCAGAGAGCGAGAGCTTCTGAGAGAGATCTAGAGCGACTTAAACACTTTTCCACTTTTGTTAGGATTTACATCTTTTTGTTATCTCTTTAGATTTTTACTTTGTACTCTTTATTTTTCTACTCTATCTTTTAATACAATGCAATTTTTGTTTATCTATGCTTTCATGTTTTCTACTATGAATTCCGAGTAGTGAAGTAAAGTTGCTAGGGATGGGATAGATAATTTTGTGTTCTTGATCGGTTAGGATGTTTTAGTTTGATTGTTTATGTTTTATAAATTCCCTTCTAGATTGGTGTTTTTAATGCTGTCAACAAACCGAGAGGGTGAGATTAGATCTAGGGTGTTTTACCATTGAGAGGTGTAGATGAAATGCTTGAATCAACCAATGCTAGAGAATTACTCACTTAGCCTAAGAGATTAGATGAGTAAGAGTTTATTGACAATAATGAATCGGTTCTTATTGCCTGCTTGGTCATGTTTCTCCAACGAGAGTTAGGTAGGGGAGTGATCAAGGTTGATTGTTTCTATCACGAGAGTGTTTTAACAAGGTTTTAGAGATTCATTGTCTAGGGAGTATTTGCTTGAGGCATGTAAGACATTTGTATCGGTCAGGAACACTTAGGAGTCGATTACCCCATCCTTAGAAGCTTTCGCATTTTAATTGTTTGCTTTTTTATTCATCACTCGATCCATTACCCGAACAAGTACACGATCACCTGCTTCGAGTATACCCTCGAGCTGTTCATACTTTCTTTGTTTACTCGATCACCCCACCCGATCCTGTACTCGAATGCTTGCATCGAGTGCTTAGGTCGTGTGGTTTCTTGTTTATATTTTTTTCTTTTATTATTTTAGGACTGTTAGACAAAACCCCTTTTACTTCTTGGCTTGACTTGCTTGCTTCTGATTGCATCCTATCTGCTAGCATAACAACCATTTGGATTGATAACCCTTTGTACTACAACTGCATTAGGGAATTGATACCCTGGGTGAAAATCCTCTTATCACTTTCTTTCCTTTTTCCTTTTCTAAGTGTCTCAACAATTCCCTTGTCATCTGTTTGAGTACACTAAAACAAAGAGAAACAAAAGCATTTCGTTAGTCGAGGCTATATGACATTACCGCAAATGTCCTGAAATACCTCTCTCGAATAGGTGTAAGAGTAACCTTCCAATTGTAGTAAAGACCACCGAATTTCCTTTTAAATATTCCAGCAATCATCCGAGAAATTTTTCTTTTGTGTCTGTTAAACCTGTCACAAAAAGAAAACAGAGTATTAGTCTCTATAAAAACATTGTAACAATCAGTCCTTCAAGACAAATACAAACACTAACTTAACTCTTTTGTAGTATGTAGGGAAAGTAACTAAAAGACAACTAAGCAAACAAAGTAACTTAAGGAAAACTTAATCAAACAAAGCAAGTTCAAAAATGATAAGCAAACTCAGATAGGTGGTGACAAAAAAATATGTAAAAAGAGAAAAGAAAAGAAATTACCATAGAGTCTCAACGCCTGGGATGGGTTTGACAGACATAAGTGGTAGATGTTGTCGGCCAGGAAGAGCTAGCAAAACATCTAACAAATCGTGGTAGTCTTGTTGGGCTGGATTAGGATTATGGTTTTCTTCTTGGGCAGGATTGGGATTAGGATCTTCTTCATAGTAATCCTCTTCCATATTTAGGTTTGGTTGTTCTGGTATGAGTGGAGGAGCAAGAAGCGGTGGTTGAGAACCATCCTGCGGTGGTTGAGAAGCAGGAGATGATGGTTGTGTTGGCGGATACTGGGACGAAATAATTCTATTTGAATTAGTCACGGACTGAGACCCTGATGGATTCGAGGAGTGAGAAGACGTTCCGACACCACTTCGACCTCCATGTGAAGTCG
Source organism: Camelina laxa (assembly GCA_024034495.1). Lineage (NCBI taxonomy): Eukaryota > Viridiplantae > Streptophyta > Magnoliopsida > Brassicales > Brassicaceae > Camelina > Camelina laxa. The sequence continues at coordinate 37,349,918 of CM043880.1, forward strand.
CACCATTGGAGGCCCGATTACCTGCGCCAGATCTGGGTTCTCCTGAAGTCGCATCATTGAAGATCATAAACACCTCCAACAGATCTGCTTCCGCGACCCCTACTCGGCCTTTTATTATCAGCCATTAGAGAAAGAGTTGAGAAATCGATTGAGAAAGATAATAAAAAATGATTTAGAAAGAGAAGAGGAGAGATTTGAGAGGGGAAGAAGAGAGATTTGAGAGATTTTCTACACTTTGTTGAAAATTAGAAAGATAGAAAGAAACACTAAATGGATTCTTTGCCTAGTAATTAGCGAAGAGGAGTCGCAAAAAAAATATGGGAGGGATATTACGCGCCCAAACCTTAGCAAAAAATCACTAAAATTAGACAACCATCAAATAGAGCAACAAAATAGTCGCAAAAGGAGTAAATAAATTGTTGCAAAACACGTCGCAAAATAGTCGCATATAATAGGAGTAGCAAAACTCGTAACAAGTTAGTCGCAAATTGTTACTCTGTTGTGTGACACTCAGATTTAACTCACAATACATATTTTTGAAATCTATAATTTTTTGCCAATTCTATTGATATCAATTAACAATAAGCACTCATGATTGTATTATAGAGTATATCAAATAGTTTATGAGCTTAAAATATTGTTTTGATACATTTGTTTTGAAATTTTCACAAAATTACAAACCTTCTTATGGAATAACAAATAACTTTTTAGAATGATTTAGATATTATGAAATTTTTGTGTCTAAATATTGACATGGAAAGCTTTGAAAAAGTTTATATGACTGATATTGATCAATTTAAAGTAGAAATGTGTATAGAAACATGTTAACATTTCTCTAATGTGAAATTTCAAATTAAAAAAAAAAATCAAGAGTTGCTAAAGAGTCGCAAAACAGTATATTATTTAGGTGTTAGACGTAAAATAGTTGCAAAAGTAGTAGCAAACTAGTCACAAAGTTTGTAGCAACTTCGTCGCAAAAAATAGGAGTTGCAAATTCGTAACAAATTAGTCGCACTTTGGTACTCTATTGTGACTCTCATATTTCAGTCACAATACAAATTTTTAAAATCTATAGTTTTTGACGAGTTCTATGGATATAAACCAACAATAAGAACTCATGATTGTATTATAGTGTATATCAAATAGTTTATGAGCTTAAAATATTATTTTGATACCTTTATTTTGAAACTTTCATAAAATTACAAACTTTCTTATGAAATAACATATAACTCTTTAGAATAATTTGGATATCATGAAATTTTTGTGTCTAAAATTTTGAAATGAAAAGCTTTGAAAAAGTTTATATGACTGATATTGGTCAATTTAAAGTAGAAATGTGTACAGAATCATGTTAACATTCCTCTAATGTGAAATTTCAAATTCAAAAAATTGAGAGTTGTTAAAGAGTCGCAAAACAATATCTAATTCAGGTGTTAGACGTAAAATAGTTGCAAAAGTAGTAGCAAACTAGTCGCAAAGTCTGTAGCAACTTCGTTGCAAAATATAGAAGTTGCAAATTCATAACACGTCGTCGGTAAATAAACTTGTGACCAGAATTTACGTTGCAAAAAGGTCGCTAATTTGTGACTCTTTTTTTTTAATAAAAGGAGTCACTAAACCATCTCAAATTGCGATGTGTTTGCGGCGGTATATGCTTCGTCATAAATTTTCGACTGTTTTGCTTATGCCTGAACAATGGTCGGGAAATAGTCTCAAATTAATCGTCAAGTAGTTGCTATTATTTGCAACCAAAAACAAAAGTCACAAACTAGTCGCTAAATGCATGTTTTCTTGTAGTGTGCTCCCATGATTCCGAAATGAACTTCTATTGCCATCAGCTTTTTTTACGGCTATGGAAGACCCTCAGCCTATAGTCACATTTTGTCAATACTAGCTAGCGACTTCAGCCACCATCCAAAGACTATCAAGCCTATATACATTATTGTCACGACACTATTAGAAACCATCACCCAACAATCGCCGGTTAAACTAAACTGCAATTTGTATGTGTCCCGCCTATAAACTTTGTGCGGAAGCCTCAATTTCCATAGCCAAGGCTCTTATGCGAGAGAGACTCCACCTATTATATTACGGCTTGACATCTACCTTTGGTGCATCCTTCAGTTAGCTTCTTTGGTGAATTTCTTTGCTCCCAAGCTCATGAATTTTCAGGCTATGGCCCTTGTTCTACCTAAAGTAGCTTTTCTCGCACTGGTAAGACGCTTAGTTATGCCTACATTATCAACGTCACCTAGTATTTGTTGGACAGGGACCATCTCGTCTACCACTGAGTTTCTCGTGGATGATTTATCAGCACACCTTGATCTTTCATGTGCCACTGGCTTCTTTGCTTGTGACTCAAATCTCTCTTGGATGTATCTTATCTATCTCTGTATGGCATTGGGGAATGCCTTTATATTATTTTGTTTTAGACTTTGGATCTTTGTATTCACATGAGTTTTATGGGAATTAAATCAAGTGCTTTGACAAAAAAAAAATTTGAGTGACATCTATGCAAAAACATAGAACTTTAATAATTTTTATATTATATGATAATTCAAAGCTACTAAAAAAAATAAACAAAGATGATAGGAGAAATGTAATTTTAATCTTAACAAAATCTTCATTCTACAAATTCCTCGGGTATCTCAGGTATCCCGGATTCCGTGGGTTCCACAGGATTCGGGTTCTCGTTGTTAGATTGATGGCTCATGGAAAAGCATCAGATTTCAATTCAGGCTTGGGTTGGTGGTGTTGTAACAGTGACAATCAAACTTTATTGATGGGAGCAAAATGCCTTAGACGAAGTCCATCCTACCTTTACTCGAAGTTAGAAGCATTGCTTTGGGCCATGGAAAGTATTCTTGTTGGTAGGATTGTTTGCCAAAGTTTCGAGACGAATTGTGCAGAATTATTTGCGATGGTCCAAGATCCAGAAGACTGGTCGGCGTTATCTAACCTTCAAGATTATTTACAACGGCTTCGGTCCTCCTTTCCTCTCTTTACCTTGTCGAAAATTTCTCGTTCTTCGAATGTAAAGGCAGATTGCTTCGCTCGGTCGTCTAGAACTTTAATCGTAAAAACTTCTTTTATAAACTTTTTTCTCTAGTTTGAGATACTAATCTTGAAATTTCTTTCTAATTAATGTGTGATTGTGTGATTGATAAAAAAAAATTAAATAAATTAGCTATGGTTTTTGAGCAATCTTTTTTCTCTACAATAAATTGGATGTCAATTTGTAGATTCAGTGGGTCATTTGACTTTAGGTAAAATGTAATAATTCCCTAAGCTTTTTGTACACTAACGTGACAAAAGAGGATCTTGATCCTCTATGGTTAGGATAATTAAATAATAACATATACTCATGATAAAGAGCATCAAAAATCGATTTTTCAGTCCACTATACTCAAAATTCTTATAAAAATTGACATCATATAAAATAATCTTCTATCCGGGTCAATGATTTTTGCATAAGCTGAAATTAAATTATTGGATTTGAACACTCTCAAAAAAACAGGCAAGAACAATTGACAAATCATTTTCAATACAGAAAACAAAATAACCAAAATACAAACACAATGTAATTTATTATTATAGTTTACATTCTAATATATCTGTTTTATTGTTATTTATGCAATATACAAATACAATTAATGATCAAATCGAGTAATACATATCAGGAATTTTCCATTCAGATAAGTCTTTCAAAGAAAGTTAAAAAATATTAAACCCTTCGTCTTTAGAAGAGGTCTTTCACCAGAAAAAAGTAGAAGAAGCTGAGTATTGCAAAAGAGGCTGTTGCACCACAAAGCTACTCATAGTCATAGAAGCTTCCTCTTTCTCATGCAGCCCATCCAATTTCTGTCCACCATTATTTCAATACATAAGAGATCAGTTTTTATTTATCATATAACATACTTTTTTTTTGGTAACACATATAACATACTTTGACAACTATGTACTAATACTATACTATAATGTTTTTCATTGCAGTTAAATTATATATGATATATGCAAAAACTAGTTTTGAATATGATATATACCCAAAGGTCAGAGTCATCGTCTTCAATGTTGGGGATTTCTACAACTTCGTCATTGCGTGCGAATCTACCACGTATTCGAGGTCTACTGTCCGCCAATGTTTTCCGGCATGCATACTATTTTTTGTTTCCATCCAAAACACAAAAAAAAAAAAAGTTTGTAACCAGAAAATATGATACAAAACCATCAAATTTTTCAAAAATGTAATGATAAAATTGGTACCTTAATAGTTTTGGTAAAGTTTCTCTGGTTTCGTTTAGCTCTATACTTTGATATTTTCTCTTTACGTTCTTCTGCACTATAACGCCCCACCTTGAAGTTATTATGTTCCTCGGATAAGGGCACTGTCGAGTTATCCGACGATCTCTGCATTTCGAAAACCCAAATCAAAAATAAAAACTTTTAGTAAACTTTTAGTGCAACGTAAAAGAAAAAAAAACAGAGCAACAAAACAGAGACCTGTAAATCTCCTGTGCTGTAGACTCGTCGCATATGACCAGAAAAGAAGGCATTTTCCGGCGAGCTTAAGGTATTGTAATGAAGATTTGAAGAATCCATCACCGGAACATTGAACGGAAGCTGATTTGGTTTCCCATCGACCGAGTTGCTGCTAAAGCTTCTCTGCATATATCTCCCTGCATTCTCTATTGCACTGTAGCTTCGTGCCATTGACGACGTCTGATCGAAGAAGTTCTCTGTTTTGATGGCGTCAGAGATTTGGAAATCTGAGAAGTTTGGATATATTCCGGTGGGAATTTGCTGAGAGATAGTTAAAGTTCCGAGAAGATCACTTGGAGGAGATGAAGAGAGGATGTTTTGTGGGGTGAAATGGTCAAAAATGCTGAGTGATTCGTCAACAGAGTAGAGCTCGCTATTACAGAACAGATCTGTAGTTGTTGTTGTTGTGTCTGAGGAAAACATTTCTGGACTTGAGTTTCGGAATATTGAAGAAGAAGATGAAGATGAACCATCAAAGATATAAAGATCTGAAGAAGCAGCCATTTTTATTTTTGTAGTGGTGAACAAGTAAGTAAAAATACTCTGTTTATGTTCTGTTTCTTGATGTGTTTTTGTTTTACCAAAAATGGCAAGTAAACATTCGTATTTTTTTTCACAAAAGATGTGTTTTTTTTTTTTAGGTTCTTTGGTTTCTCTGTTTCAGAACCAAGAAGACATGACAGGTGAAGTTTCTTTTGTCTGGTGGGCGATGTTGATGTATTTATAACGGTAGAAAATATGAGTTTTATTAATGCATCCTTATATGTTTTTTTCATTTTACGGATTGGCATATAAGGTTTTGTATTCTTACATTTTGAACCCAAAAGCTAATGTCCAAATAGTTTAATTTTTCAGAATCTACTTGTTCTCTCTGTCTTTTTGATGTATGATGTGTGCAAAAGCTCCTTTTGGTTGTTGTTATATTACTATTCAATTCTTACGTTTTAGAATCCAATTCGGCTATTTGCATTGCTGTTGAAAATGTACTTTTAGATTATATAAATATTTTAAAGTGTAGTTGAAAATATTCGAGAGAATTTTTTGTTATGATCAACATTTTGTTTATTTGCAGCTAATTTTTATTTTAGTAAGTAATATTTAATCTTATACATGAACCCTTTCTTTCACGAGAATTGAAGAAGAAGTTGTGTAAACCACGAGGTGGTGGGCTAGTGGTTCTAGCCTTGGTGGAAGAGTCGCCCTGTTGGTCTAGGCCAGAGATCGATTCTCCCCAAACGCAGAATTGCTCAGCTTTATTCTTTTGACTACATGGGTATGTGCCCATTTCTTACGGCTCAATTGCATATTTGGGGGACCCTACCCGTGAGATACCTTCCCCAGAGAGATTAGTCTCGGACCCCTCCATTGGTCTGGCGATTTACTCTCTGAGTTAACAAAAAAAAAAAGTTGTGTATTGCAAATGAGACTGTTGCACCACAAAGATGCTAACAAAATCACTTCTCATTAATGGTCACCAACATATTTTCACCATCGTCGAAAATGAGAATTTCATGGCAATATGGATCATAATATAGTACATGGAGGTGGTGCATTAGCATATATAGAAGTCAAGAAAAGCTGAAATGTGTTTTAAGCCTGTCCCTTCAAAGGTCTAAAAGGATTCTTATTTAGTTTTGCATCAGGAATTTTCAAATTCGAAAATGCACTACAAAATCTGGTCCAACTAGGAATACACGTCTTCTAGTATGGATTCGGAACACCAATATTCCTTTATATGATGTTTTGGGTACACCTTCATACACAATGGAAAATGACTTCCTCTGATGCTAACATAAATTCAATCATCTGTGATATACCATTCAGGCATTCACTTCTAGTAAAATATCAAATTATGCTGCCGTCATGCGTTCAAACTCTGGTTGGTCTAGCATGAGCATAATATTATATGACCTAGCACGAGGAGCACTAGATGCACCCTAGCTTAAATGCCAGAAGAGCTTAGCTAGCTTCATGAGACTAGATGCAGCCTCAAAGTGTAAAATAAGTCAGACAACCCCTTGAGTAAGTATTATATGGGATATCCATCGAGTGCATCTTTAAATACTGTTAAAGAACATTTGAAAAGGGTTAAATTGTCAAATGAGATATTTATTTATTCTGAAATTTCGGCATTTCCATTGGGTCAAAGAGTTTTCCATTCAACCAATAAAAACTCGAGAAGAGCGAAATTTAAGTCCAGACATTAAATTTTAAAGTCTTTCATTTCATAAAAAGAAAAAGGAAAAGGAGTAAAAGGAAGTTTGTAAAGAGTTTTCGTTTGTTACCAAAATCAAGCAAAGAAAAAAAAAATTGAATGTTAAGCGCGTGTAACGCTTACTTGATATTGTTACCATTTTCTAATTTTTTTTGTGGAATTTTCATTAGTAAGAAAAATTGTTTTGTGGGTATTTTGTGATTTTTGTTCGTGTGTAAAATTATCAAAATCATGGCGAGGTCGCAGGATAAGCTTGATAAGATGCAACTCCGGCAAAACTACCGGAATTTATGGCACTCCGATCTAATGAGCACCGTCACGGCCGATACTCCATGTAATTTATATTTCTCTATATTTGAATGTTTATCTTTATTTGGTTAGAGAATTGATCAAACAATTCACGTTTTTTTTTCCTTTTCTTAATTTGGTTTCTGCAGATTGTTTCTTCTCGTGTTTGTGGTAAGTGTTCATCACTCTCGATTTCATTAATAAACTCTTGATATGTGGCTCTGTTGACTATAAAACTAGAAATAGAGTTTTTCATGCACGAATCAGGTTATAATCTTGAGTTTTTGTATAAGTGTATAAATACTAATTAACGTTGATTGGAACGGATTAATATATGCTAGTTGAAACCTCTAATATATCTATATATTTTTTAAAAAATCAGTGAATTCTACAAATTCGAACTCTTAACATAGATTTTCAAATGTGATAGGTTTCAAATTCTGTGATAGGCTTTATAATAAGCTTCTTGATCTATTTAAATGATCCGATTGTTACTCCTTGTAGTAAATGAGTACCTCTGGTGATGGATACACTAATGTGTTTTGTCACTGATTAATTATATGTCTTTGGTTCACATCTAAATCTGCTATTCATTCTGATTGTAGTGGACCTTGCGTTTCATACTTACTTCGGAAAAGAGCACTTTACAATGACATGTCAAGGTACCGAATTCTACTATCTTTAGAGACATGAACAATGAGATTTATTTCTCCTACTTTTCTTAAATAATGGTATTGCGTTTTTATTATGTTTTTGTGAAGGTACACTTGTTGTGGTGGTTACATGCCTTGTAGTGGTAAGTGTGGAGAACGCAAATGCCCTCAGTTTTGTCTTGCCACTGAGGTAATCCATCAACTGTTCCTTGTCCCTAGATATTGTTAGCTGCGTTTTCATTGACAAAATAAAGCCCCTTAATGTTCATGTTGATGAACAAAATGAGATAACTTGTGTTAGAATCTTTAGTTTCTTGTGATAGAATCTTTCACCTGAAATCTTGATTTGTTTTGGTTAATATATCACTCTTTTAATGATCTTCAGGTGTGTCTCTGTTTTGGAAACTCGGTGGCCTCTACTCGTTTTATGCTGCAAGATGAATTCAACATCCATACAACAAAATGCGACAATTGCATAATTGTACTCCCTAGTATTCCCTCTTTGTTTCACTTTACTGAGAATACAACTTTGTGTGTGCTAACGTTGTTCCCATATTCTTTCGTTGTTTTGCAGGGATTTATGTTCTGCCTCAACCAAATCGCTTGCATTTTCTCTCTTGTCGCTTGCATTGTTGGAAGTGATGAACTCTCTGAAGCTTCTCAGCTTCTTTCTTGCTTGGCGGATATGGTCTATTGCACGTATGTATAATCCCTTCCTCAGTTTCCATGTCGCTGATACGGTTTGACTACATCACAAAAGATTTATGCCAAATGTTTATTATAGCTGATTGTGTACTCTGGTCTTGATAATTGCAGGGTTTGTGCGTGTATGCAGGTACACTAATAGAGTTTTTTTCACATCTCTTTTTTTTTTTTTTTTTAGTATGCCAAAAACCAATCTTTTTTGTTTGCTTGCAGACACAACACAAGATTGAGATGGACAAAAGAGATGGTTTGATTAGTTCTCAACCAATGTCAGTGCCACCGGCTCAGCAAATGTCTCGCATTGATCAACCAGTCCCTCCTTATGCTGGTTACCCTCCAGCCACTGGTTATCCCCAGCATTATTATCCACAGCCTGGCCATGGTTACCCTCCTGCTCCAGGCTATCCACCTTCTGGACCGGGCTATCCACCTCCTGGTCATGGTTACCCTCCTGCTCCAGGCTATCCACCTCCTGGACCAGGATATCCACCTCCTGGACCAGGCTATCCCCAGCACCGGGATATCCGCCAGCACCGGGATATCCCTCAAAGCAGGAACCATAACCGATATCTCAATCATCTAATGGAGTTGTAACATGATCTAGACCGGTCTGCAGGAAGTTTACATTGTTGAGTTATCAATTTATCATCATCCTTGGTACGTTGTGATTACTTTGCAAGTATATTATCCGGTTTGTTGTCTCATCGATTTTCGATTTTTCTCTTATTAGATGAACCGCTAACTAACTATATATGTTAGATGTGGACTTGGTGATTTAGTGTATGATATCCATGTTTAAATTTATACGTTCCAGCAATGATTCTCTGTTTTCAAAGATCTGTTGGTCTACCAAACCGGTTTAGGTATAACCAATTGACAACTTGTGTAGACATGGGTACGTTCCACCGTGGATCCATTGGAGGATGTGAGCTTTTGATTAGGAGATTTAAATAATGATAATTCGTGACACTAAAACTATAGCTATTAGTGCTAATTATTCGAGCATCCTTTTTCTTGCCTTTAGCCTTTCTAGTCAAAGAGGGTCAGGTCAATCCCACCATCTATTCGCTCATTTTGCCTTTAAATGACTCAAGGTTGCAAAGTAATCGGTCAATGTTAAATCAGTATTCTTATTAGACTTTCTCTAAATAGTAACGTGTCTACCAAACAATACTTTTTTCTTCTACGTGTCATTAACTTCATACAACTAAACTAAAACTCTCATTGCATATATATATAATAAATTCATGTTTGTTATATTAAACCGACCTACAAATTTTTAACATTAGTATGGGTCTTGTAAGATTTTTTCTGATATCTAAAGAAATTCTTATTATACATCAACAAAATATTCATTAGTGTTACTCGGTAATCTCTAAGAAAAAGAAGTCATTACAATAGTTAGCGTTACAAATTACAATTAAGTAACATTTTTTCTAGTTCACATAATTTATCGTTTGGTTTCACCATTCTTCTCCTTCTTGCAATTATTATAGTTCTACTATATATTATTGTCTACAGAAATATTAGTATCATATATCAATAGAAGCAAGCAATTATCACTTCTTGAAAAAGGTCTTTGTTACTTTGATGGTGTAATAGTAACGGAAAGCTTAAAATGATTAGGAGCGTGTGGGGCTTTTCCCTAATTGGGGTTTGATTGAAAAATAAGGACCCAAAGCTGCGCAGACAATCCTACGAACGCCACTTGGCAACAGCAGAGCATATTCCACTTGAGGAAAGCCTTCTTGCTTAACGTGTGGAGCTCTCTGTGTGGACTCTCTCCATTTCTAATTCGTTGAGACTATGTGTAGGCTTAAAAAATAATACAGTAGTATATGAAAATATCTTTAAAAATATATCTAATCGTACCTAATTTGCATCATGAAAGAATCAGAAAACTACGGTGTACACCATGAATTTGTCTTTTCGATTATTTTCTACGCTCAAATAAAAAAAAACTAAACCACGTAACTAATTAATCTTAAAATGAAGTTCTAGAGAACGAATAAGATGGTTGGATTTTGGGCTGAGCCGAGAGAATCAATCAAATGATTTAATATGTTTGTTGTTTGTGAACTGAGAGAATAGGATTCTCTATTCATCAAGATGTGTTTGGCAGCATGAATGCCCGGTCTGTATGAATTAAAGGATGTATAACTATTATTCCATGATATTTTACGGTATATCTGTATCCACATTATATAACCATCTACGAGTAATTTAAATGGTCACACGCGAAGACCTCAACGCAAATTAAGAAAGTTCTCTTGTGCACTTGGTCATTATGTAGTTTTTTTTTTTGTTTTAAATAGTTGCAAAAGTTATTTGTTTTAAGTTAATTATTACCAATGGTTAGCCCAGGCTTTCCGAATACTTTGGTCCAGTACTGAACATGATCTTTATCACTAGGAATGAAACTGTAAGAACCATTTTTGGATAAGAGTAAGGGGATCAGTAAAATCCCTTATTAATAAATATTCAGGTCGACAAAGGTTCCAAAGAAAGGTCAGACTAAAAGTATCACTATCTTGTCAACTTGTGATAAATTATCATTTCCTCCCTCCAAAGTTGGAATTAAAAAAAAAAATAAAAAAAAAAAGTCTATAAATAGTGAAAACTAAACTTTTCATCTCCTTTTTTTTTTCTTTTCCTCAGTGGATAATACATAAATCCTTCTTCTAATATACTTAGCACCACCTATAATTTTATATGTACATACACATCAACCACTCAATTAACCCAACTAAACATTTTTAATCAAGAAAGACAAAAGACAGAAAAGATTCTCATTTGTAGAAAAAAAAAAGATTCTAAGTTGATTCTGCGAGAAGTTCAGATTCAGACCAAACACGTTGGTTAAAAGCAACTTGTAACTCATCAGGAATAAATGCCGTTCTACAAAGCGGACACGTCATCTGATTATAACCCATCATCCAACGGTCCAAACAGCTCCGATGAAATATGTGTTGGCAGTTCGTCAGCCGTCGGATCTCGTCTTCGTTCTCGAACTCGTGGATACACACGGCGCAGCAGTCGGATCCGGATTCGAAACCGGGTCGGTTTAGCTCCGAGAATCTGATAACCGGTAAGATTTCCCCGGCTAGCCTCGCCGCCACTGGGAAGAAATACGATCTTTCTTGGTTATGGTGCACCACCGCCGTCGAAATATACGGTGGTTCCGCCCAAGATGATGACAATGAAACCGGGTCGGATTCGAGGAACTCGGGTAGACCCAATATCCGGAAACCTGTGTCTATGAGTGTTCGGATTAAGCCTAAGAGGGAGAGTAAGTGAAGGAAGATTCTTGGGAGGAGGAGCTCAGTGTAGCCCACCGGATAACCCATGGCTTCGCCGTTAGAGAGAGAAAGATAAAGAGATACAGAGAGAGAGATAGAGAGCGTTTAGAAAACAAAGGTAGAGAAGAGTGGGATATATATACACGTGGGTCAGTGTTATATGTTTCTTTTCTATTTATTTTTAATTATGTTTTTTCATAACACACACTTACATAATTAATTAGTAACTACTACTACTAAATACTAATTATAGGTTTTTTTTCATTATTAAATAAATTACAAATAATGCAAATGCCGTCGTGTATCACTTGGTCGCTTGAGTTTCGTTATCTTCACAGCAAAATTATTATCAGGGACCAAATCTATATGTTTATAGTAACTTTTAACTCAAACTGTTAGAGTTGGACACACCAGTTAAAGAACTTATCAGCATAATCTTTCTTTCTTTCTTTTTTTCCTAAAGAAGTATTTTATCTTTGTTTATACGCCAAACTAATGAGACTCGTCAGTCGTCACAAAATCAAACTAACAAACTAAAACATTTGGAGGAAAAAAAAGGAAAGAAAGTGATAATAAAAGATATAAAATTCAAGAAATAGTACAGAAGAAAACATGAAGGTGGGGACAAAATGGATTTGAATGGTTTTATTGACAAAAGAAAAAGAGAGATTTAAATGGTTTCAGATGGTTCCACGAATCAAAGTTACAGTAGCATAAATTTTGCAATATTATTTATAAACATAACAAAAAAAAAGATGGAGCCGACAACGGTTTTGTTCTTAGGCTTTATTTTAGTGCAATTTCAACATCATATTTTGTCTTTGTCCCTCGTATTTATACAATTACAATACCAACTTATATATGTGCATATGTTGGATTTGTACACATGTCTAAATAAATTAGCGACTATACATGGGTTTAGATTATGAATGTGTGGTTTTCAAATTTTCCTTAATATAGAAAATTAATGTTTTTATACACTTGTGGATGTATCTATGTGCAGCCGCACACGACACAGAAATGTGACGTGAAGACAGATTGTTCGGTTCATCTCAATTCCAATACTACGTCTAATCGTCTATTGATTTGACTATTTTTATCAATTTCAATTAGGGAATGGTAACGATAATACAACGACAACATCATCGTCAGTCATCACAATAGACAACAGTATCACTAACGAGTAAAAACAACTAGATTAAAAATAATTTGGAAATAGTACTACTTCATAGCTTTAGTAAATGCAACTTAAGTTTTTTGTTTTGTTAAATAGATGCAAATATAATTTTTGTTCTTAAATTAGATGATTAAAAAATTTACTACTCCGTATCTATTAGAATCACCTCTTGATAGAACAATAATGTTACTTCGTGTTCAATTCATTTCTTTAAAAAAAAAACAACAACAACTTGTTTCTATTACTATTTAATGAGACCATAATAGTATTAAAGAGCTACTAAAGAGAGAAAAAGAGTGGTAGTCAAGTCATATGGGGACCTGAATAAAATGTCTGAAAGTGCCAAAGCAGCACAGACCCACACCCTCTCCATCTTCTCTTCCTCCAACATTTCACATTCCCACATTTACACTTGCTTGTATCTATATGCACGTTTACTCACATCTATATAGTATCATATCATATAGTATGTAATCAATACATATATAGATATGAGCTTAATAGCTAATGTTCTAATCAGTAAGCTCCTAGAGTAATTAGACAAGTGAGGGGTGGATAGGACAAAAAAAAACGTATACATACCACAAGATCCAGTTAATTTTGTTCTCATCACCTTTTACCCCCAAACACAACTGAGAAATATATACCTTTCTCTGCTATTTTCTTTTTGTAAAAAAAAAAACTGGAATATAAGTTTTGACAAAGAAAAAAAAAAACTGGAATATATATATTTTTCATCTAATAGTAGTATATCAGGAGTGAAAAACTGGGATATATATTTTTACATTTTTAAATTAGGAGTGAATTGGTTTAATATGACCATAAATCTTTTTATAATCAGGAAAATAATCATCTATTTGAATATTTTAGATATTCTTCAACTTTTTTTTTTTACTTTCTCTTTCTCTTTAATTCATTTGTTTGTTTGTTTTTTAGTTATTAGTTTATTCTGTTTAGAAACAATAAAGACTGAGGCAGCAAGGGTTTACGTAAATTCGATTAATCAGCTACGAAGCAACCGATGATTGTACCATAAAAATACAACAACATCGTTAAATAATACATCTGTTCGGATCGGGGTGAGATATGTGTTTATTTTCTGTTTCGTTGTTGTTGTTGTTGTTGTTGTAAAATGTAAATGAATATATATGATGCACTTATATCAGTGGAAATTAAACTTATTCATGGTTTATTATATTCTACCTTCTATCGAAAAGCATGCTCATATAACTAGGATTTAATATAATTATTTCTATATGCTGATTAGCGTAAGCAGATTAAGGTTAAACTTAAAACATGTAAAATGTGGTTTCTCTCTGGAGGCGACTCTTGTGGCGATGATATCCTCTGATTTTTTTTCTGGCGAATCCGGTAATTTTCTCCAACTTGGAGTTCTTTTTCCACCGACAAAACCATTATTTCTTCTTTATACATCTTTGTCGGCAGTTTATCTCTGTTAGTTAACTCTGACAGTTTCTCTTCTCCTGTTTCTACGGGAGATAACCGTTTTCTAAAAACGCCATGGATGTTTCTATATAAATTCAGTTTCTTCTCTAAATTTTCCCGCACCCAACCACTTACCGAATTCCTTTTTCTCACTATCATCCACACTATGAGTGACTACTTACGAAAATCTGTTCAAGATCTTGATTTGGGGATTGATGATGCCCCAATTACTTTGCCTCCGGAATTTGTTTCGAGAACCGCGGCTGTTAATCAGTACTCTCTTGTCGTTACTCCGGTCAATCCCCGTAAACAAAATCTGCGGGCTCTCATTCGCCAAATGCCTCGAGTATGGGGTTTTGCAGAAGAATGTGTGGGGCGAATTGTTGATAGATGTCGAGTTCAATTTCGTTTCCAATCTGAGGAAACGATGAATCTGGTACTTCGGCGTGGGCCGTGGTCATTCAATGATTGGATGGTCACAACACATAGGTGGTACTCGAACTTGGCTGAGAATGATATGAAGATCATTCCTTTCTGGATCCAAATTCAAGGTATTCCAATCCTTTACTTAACCAATATCATGGCTAGGAGAGTTGGAAATAGCCTAGGGTATGTAACAGAAGTAGACTATGATGAGAATGTCAACCAAGTTGGATCTGTAAGGGTTAAGATAGACTGGAATATAGATAATCCTCTTCGTTTCAAGAAAAACGTCCAGTTCATGCCAGGAGAGAACACAATTGTCACTTTTTGTTTTGAACGTCTTCGCAACTTTTGCAACAAATGCGGTTCCTTAAAACACGACGCAAAGGAATGTCCTCTGGTCTTTGACAATGAGGATCCTTATGCTTCTGGCGAGGATAGTGATGGAGATGATCACCCTGATGGTGATAACAATATGGCTGATGCTGATATCGCTCCTCTTTTGCCTCATGTGGTTACTATTCCTGGCTTACAAATGGCACCCCCTCACAACACTGGATACGATTCAGGCCCCATCTCAACACACTTATCAGACATCCCCAGTGCCTTTGAGGATACAGAACTGACTGCAGAACATGTAAGGTATCTTCATGCTAAGTACACGCGTAATGCGTTCTTTCCAAAGATACACCAAGATTTTCTTGAGGATTTCACAGACAACGCAACCCCTGACGTTGGCTTCAACAAACGCAAGCGAGTGAGTTTTGAAGCAGCTTTCAACAAAGCCAATGCTGCGGAGGAGATGGCGGTCCTGAGCCACCTCCGGAAACAGGGAAGGATTGACAGTTCAGTTGATTCATGTTCGGTCAAATCTGGATTCGACGGAGGCGCGGGGGGCCCGGTACCCCTAGAGGATCCCCCATGAAGATGATCTCCTGGAATTGCCAAGGCATCGCCTCACCTTTAAAATCATCTACTTTAAAGCGTCTATGTAAATTATCTAAGTGTGATATTCTATTTCTAATTGAAACTCTAAATAAGTGTGATGTGGTTTGTAAACTAAAGGATGATTTAGGATTCTCTAACATTATAACTCAGCCCCCTCTAGGCAGGAGTGGTGGCTTAGCTCTTATGTGGAATAACAATGTGTCCTTATCCCTAATTTCAAAGGATGAGAGACTCATTGATGTATCAGCAACCTATAATAATATTAACTTCTATTTATCTTGTGTTTATGGTCATCCAAGTCAGAGTGAAAGGCACCACTTATGGGACTACCTAAAACATATTTCTATCCATCGCATAGATCCTTGGATTCTCATTGGAGATTTTAATGAAATTATATCTAATCAAGAGAAAAAAGGTGGTCCTATTCGAGATGACTGGACATTCAGAAATTTCAAAAATATGATTTCAACATGTGACTTGGATGATCTTAAATCAAGAGGAGATAAATTTTCTTGGGTTGGTGAACGTTATACACACACCATTAGAAGCTGTCTGGATCGGTGTCTGATCAACAGCATTGGTTTTGCAACTTTTCCAAATGCAATACTTGAATTTATGGACTTCTCAGGATCTGATCATCGACCTCTTCTTCTGCAACTAAATGTAATGAAAGAAAATTGAAGGAGAGTTTTCTTTTTTGATAAACGATTATGCGAGCTGCCTACATTCACAGAAACAGTTCGTGAGGGATGGCAAAGTGAGTCAAATGGTTCATCAACAACAATCATGTCCAAAATTTCAAACTGCCGAAGAAGTATGGCTACTCTGAAACACAAATCACAGTTAAATGCAGACACCTGTATCAGAGCACTACACTCTCAATTGAACTCAACCATGGAGAGTACCTTGCAGTCTGAAAGACGTCAAATACCATACATTCAAGCATCACTTGCAAAAGCTTACATGGATGAGGAGAAGCACTGAAGCAAAAAAGCAGAAATAAATCTATTGAGGAGGGAGATCAAAATACAAGTTATTTACATGCTTGTGCAAAGACTAGAGCTTCGAAGAAACAGAATAAATTCAATATACACCGAACAAAATGTTCATATTCATGGGGACAGAAAAATCAGTGAACATGCACAAGATTTTTTTACCAAGATGTTTTCTACAAATGGAAATTCTGTATCTCCAATTGATTTTGCTGACTTCGAAGCAAAAGTTACTGAAGACATCAATTTCTCTCTAACTAGAGATTTCTCTGATAAAGAAATCTATGATGCAGTGTGTTTAATTGGTGATGACCGTGCTCCGAGACCGGATGGGTTAACTGCGAGGTTCTATAAGCGTTGCTGGTCAATAGTAGGACATGATGTGATCCGGGAAGTCCAATCTTTTTTCAGGGATTCAACCATGACAGAAGGTATCAATCATAAAAACATATGTATGATCCCGAAGATAGATAACCCTACAACTCTCTCAGACTATAGACCAATTGCACTCTGCAATGTCTTATACAAGATTATTTCAAAATGTCTTGTCAAACGCCTCAAACCTCATCTTGATAGTATAGTCTCCGAATCTCAAGCTGCTTTTATTCCGGGTAGAATCATTCAAGACAATGTTATGATTGCTCACGAAGTAATGCATGCTTTAAAAGCTAGAAAGCGAGTCTCACAAACATACATGGCTGTTAAAACTGATATTAGTAAGGCATATGACAGAGTTGAGTGGAAATTTCTGGAAACTACACTCAAACTTTTTGGTTTCTGTGAACGATGGATCAGTTGGATCATGTCTGCAGTTTCCTCAACTACCTACTCGGTTTTGATAAACGGCTCTCCTCATGGCTTTATTCGACCAGAAAGGGGGATTTGATAAGGAGATCCCCTGTCCCCATATCTCTTTATTTTGTGCTTAGATATGTTGAGACACCTCATTACATCGTATGCAAAAGATGGAGACATCAAGGGAGTAAAGATTGGAAATGGAGTCCCTCGCATCACTCATTTGCAGTTTGCAGATGATTCCCTCTTCTTCTGCAAAGCGAACAAGAAAAATTGTCAAGCATTACGAGATGTGTTTGATGTATATGAACACTACCCAGGCCAAAAAATCAATACTGAAAAATCCATGATTACTTTCAGGTCGAATGTTTTTGGTACAACACAAAATCGACTAAAGGCAATATTAAACATCCCTCACCATGGATGAGGTGGGAAATATCTTGGCCTACCTGAACAATTTGGCAGAAAGAAGATTGAAATGTTTGAGAACATTATTGAACGAGTTAAAAAGAGAACTTCTCACTGGACCACAAAGAAACTTTCACCTGCAGGGAAAGAGGTGATGCTAAAATCAGTGGCAGTCTCCATGCCAGTCTATGCTATGTCCTGTTTCAAATTACCGAAAGGAGTCACATCTGATCTAGAATCTCTGTTAATGAATTTTTGGTGGGAAAGGAGCTCTCAACATCGAAAGATTCCATGGATATCTTGGAAGAAACTGCAGATTCCAAAGAAAGAAAGCGGCTTAGGCTTTCGAGATTTAGAAAAATTTAATGATGCTCTCCTTGCGAAACAAGCATGGAGACTTATCCAATTTCCGGATTCTCTGTTTGCTCGTGTCATGAAAGCTAGATACTATCCTGATGTCTCCGTGCTTGATGCAACATCGAAACGATCCCAATCTTATGGTTGGTCATCTTTACTCATATGTATTGACCTGATTAAAAAAGGATCTCGCTTTATCATTGGAGATGGACACACAATACGAACTGGAGTTGATAACTTTATTAACTCTCATCCACCACGTCCAATATCTACCGGCGTATCTCAAAAAAAAATTTACCTCAAAGATTTAATCATTCGTGAAGACTCAACTCGATCCTGGGACAGTAAGAAAATTGAATCTTTGATTGCTCGAGAAGACCAGGACTTCATCAAAAATACCTATTTGGCTAAGAATGATAGACCTGACCAGCTGATTTGGAACTATACTGCTACAGGGGACTATACGGTGAGATCGGGGTACCGGTTACTTACACAGAATCCTAATGATTCTCCTTTTGCTATTCTACACGGGTCTGTAGATCTTAAAAATAAAGTCTGCCGCTCAAATATCATGCCAAAAATCAAACATTTTATCTGGCGGACCATTTCACGAGCTTTGCCTACAACAACAAGACTGAGATCGAGAGGCATGAATATTGACCCCAAATGTTCAAGGTGTAGACAAGAAGATGAAACTATAAACCATGCTCTGTTCACATGCCCTTTTGCTTTGTCAACCTGGTGTCTATCCAATACTTCAGCTGTTAATCTTGATAATCTATCGGATAATGCAGAGGACAACATCTCATCCTTACTGGAATTCGCATCACGTCAAGATATTCCTCTTCAAGGTGCTTTAAAACCACTTTGGCTTTTATGGAGAATTTGGAAAGCAAGAAACAAAACTGTTTTCAATAACTATAGAGAAAGTGCAACTCAAACTGTTCTACAGGCACATGCTGAAACAAAAGAATGGATTTCTACTAAACTACTTCGCAAGAAACCTCCAGAACAATGTCAACAACAAATCCAATGGAAGACACCACCACAACCGTTGGTAAAATATAATTTTGATGCAGCTTTTGACAGGGACACTTCTCAAGCAAAAGGAGGTTGGATAATACGTAACCACCTTGGCCTACCTCTCACCTGGGGATCTTTGACTCTTGGATATGCTGCAACTCCTCTTGAAGCAGAAACAAAAGCCTTACTGGTTGGACTTCAACAATCATGGACCAAGAGTTATGTCAATATTATTTTTGAAGGAGACTGTGTAAACCTAATCAACACTATCAATGGTGTTCAAAGGAATAGGTCTCTAGGAAATTTCTTACATGATATACAGTATTGGTCATCAAAGTTTAAATCAATTACCTTTCTATTTGTAAGGAGAGAATGTAATAGTGCTGCTCATAACTTAGCAAAATTTGGCAGTTTGAACATTCCTTTCTATTCTGCTTCTAGTGATGTACCGAATTGGCTTATTGACTCTTTTTAAAGGAAATAAAGCTTCTATTTGTGGAAAAAAAAAAAAAAACTTCAAACATGTAAGGTTGTAATTAAACTTTAACGTATTTCAATCCATCCAGATCCAGAGACCTAATGACAGAGAATCATATATAGACAAGTCCTTAACTATATAATTAACTAGATAGTACATAAAACGGAAAACAAAACCTAGATGGTATACAAACAAAGAGATCGCATGCCAATGTCTAATGTATGTCACGATAACTGGCAGATTTTGGTAATATTAGAGACATTAACAGGAAGACCAGCTCAGTCCAACTAAGGCTTCAGAGTAAAGAAAGACTCGTTTGTAAAGTTTGAATAATTGTGCCAATTATACACCATCCGTATTTGCACACACACTAACACGTATTCAATAATATACTAATTTAATTCGGTGCATTGTATAATTTGTACGTATGTGCGTAATAAATTACGAAATTGTATTGTACAAACCAATAGTATATAAACATCTCCACATGTAGATCATCTTTTTACATAACAAAATGTATACGATATTCGCATAACAACAAACTGATTTAAATGACGATCGAAAAGCATCCCGAATTGTCTGGAAATATTTTTGGATATTAGTGTGTGAAATAAGTCAAGAACTCTTTTGTTTAGAAGATTCGCAGTATACGTAATACGTAACTCCAATATGTATTTGCTTGATCAAGAAGTACGAAAACAGCACTAGCCTGCCTACAACTATAACTGAACCTGATACTATAATGTTGCCTTACTCTTTTTTTTTTTTCTTGTTCGAAATATATTTTATTAATTATATATGTAGTAAATTTTCCCTCATTTTATAATATATATATGTATATACTAGGTACTAACCCGCGGAAAACCGCGGGCTGAACTTTCTTTTGATGAAAATTTATAATAATTTATTTTATTATTATGTTATTTATAATGGTTTATGATTAAAAATTCGGTTTGCTTTTATTAAAATTTTTGTATTTTATAAATATGTATTGAAACCCTGTCAATAAAACATTTGCATAATAAGTAAAATTGTTTAAATATTTGTCAATTAAATGTAATTTTTGGTATAGTTGTGAAATAAGTACAAATATATAACTAATATGTAAAAAGAGCAACTAAATATAGCTAGTGAAGGTTCGGAAAACCACTTTGAAAATAACATTCATTCTTTTTCTTTCTGTGACTTTCCTTTTTTGTTTGTAATAAGCACTTTCAAGCATTGAATTTTAGTTTTATTTTCCTAAAGAACGGTGGTTAAAAAAAAAATATGACTTTTTAAAATAGATAAGATACTATATTTATATCTTTTATTTTTTATTAATTTTTAAAATCTAAGCAAAGTGTTATATATTTTGTTTGATTAGATTTTCGATAAAAATTTTAACCTGTGCTAGAAAAGTTTTTTGATAAATTTTTTGGTTATATAGATTTTTAAAATTTTAGCTGTTAATTTTTTTTTGAAAGACAAATTAGTTTTGATTCTAATAGATTTTTTTTTTTACTTTTCTACAATTTTTTTTTATGTGTCCAATTTTCGTTTTTAATTAATTACTTAATTAATTAATTTTAATTAAGTTTTTTTTAATAACAATTGAATGTAATTTTTTACACATTTTAAAGTTAGTTTTATATTTGTACTTCTCAATTAATATATATATATATACACCTTTTGTTTCAGGCGTCGAAAGAAATGATTTACACTGGTAGATTTCGGGAAGAATCCAATTGTGGTTCGTTTTCTCGGTTGCAATTTTGTGAACCGGAACAATCCTTCAGAATAAATGGAAAATATTGTCATTATGTCATCCTAAAATGAAATAAATGGGCCTTTGCCAACTCTATTGGGCTTACACTACAAAAGCTATTTTCGACCATATATTGGTGAGTAATTTCATGGCTCGTCGAAATTGGTCGGTTCAAGTGCTTCATCATACAAAAAAGTTGGGATGCTGCCTGATGCATTAGCTTGGGTTCAATTCAACCGGATAGTGTTTTCTTTTTATTGACTAAGAACACACACCCACATTGAACACGTATAGAAAGAAATTTAAGATTCAGACCAATGTATCAAAATTCATTTTTTTGATTTAGCATATCCATTTTTAAATCAAATGTTTTCAAAGACAAACCCAAGATAAGATATGTTGCAACTTGCAAGACTTAAGAATTTTTGATATATAAATGTTATCGTTTTAAAATTTTTACTATTCCAAGCTGAAAATATTCGTATAGATTATGTCTTTGTATCAGAACTTCACAAGAAAACGACGGTCTGTTTGATGATGAAGATGACGTCATTACAATAGATTCACTAACTTTTTCAACAGACTAATTATATGAGTTTTTTTAAGGATTAAATTATTGTTTCTTTTAGTTTACTTATTATACATATATATATATATATTACATGACTACATATATTTTAAAAGTAATTATTTGGCTTGTATATTAGAATTTGTTCAAAATGATTGTTTTGTACTTTCAGTTCAGATTGTAGAATCGTTGATAAATAATAACTAAAGCAACAAGAAAAGAAGTACTTAAATTCAATAAACTATTAAGTAGGAGCTACCACGAGATTTGTTTTCCATGCAAAAATAATCAATTGCGCGATCGTGGAATAGTTTTTAGTTGGAAAAAGTCTTTGACGGTGACAAAAAGTCATTAAATATGTACAAGCATTAAGCAACAATAACTTTGCAATTAAATAAATTAGCCAGATCAAAAAAAACAACTCAAAATTAGCAAATATTATAATGTGATACTGTCATGCATACGTGCAAAAGATACAAAAGATTAGTATATTTTTGCATAGTCACTTGAGAAACACCTAGTGAAATAGTTTATAAAAACAATACGTCTTCTTGTCTACAAAGAATCAAAGAAACGTCGATACGTGTTAATTTAGATATGAAAGATCATTAATATATTAATTTTCCTTGTTATTCCTGCTAATTAATATTCACCAGATTCACCCTATGTTCAAACACAACATCTTGCAA
Organism: Camelina laxa; assembly: GCA_024034495.1. Lineage (NCBI taxonomy): Eukaryota > Viridiplantae > Streptophyta > Magnoliopsida > Brassicales > Brassicaceae > Camelina > Camelina laxa. The sequence continues at coordinate 37,372,668 of CM043880.1, forward strand.
GTTTTGTTGTTATATTATATATGCATGTTGATTATAACTTGCAAATTGGTGAAATAGCTTAACCTCGAACATGAACTCGGTTTCGTTTTCTTTTTCTTTCATAAATTAGTGAAGCATTCAAACTATATACATATTAACTTCATAAAACATTCAATCCCCCTATTTAATAGATAGTTATGGGAATATATATTTCGAAGTATTCACATTGAGGGACCAAAAAAGAAGAGAACTGGTCCCGGAAGCAATAATTAGGAAACAACTTTGGTTAAGGGGAAAACATATATACCACTCTCTGTTCCATTCAATCATATATAGATAAAATATATATATATATATATATATATATGTGGATATGTAGAGTTGGACCACACTATGAACAAGTCTGCAAGAATGTATAAAGAAGGGAGAGAGTGTGAGATCATGAGTAGTGTGAAGCAGTTTCTAGTTTCAAGTTTCAAGAACACTTACTAAACCCTAAAGCTCAAAACTGTGTACTGTCTCAGACATTTATCAGATCTCTCAGATTTTTCCCTTTTTCCCAGACTTATGATCACATTGGTTTTTTCTTCTTGTATTCTCTCTTTAACGGTTATGATTTGATTTTTTTCTTTTATGTATCTCCTTAAAAGATAAAAACTTAACATGGGTGATGCTCCTTTTATATGTTAGGAAGGATTTGTTGATAATACATGTTTTAATCCATAGTAATGAAACTATACCCTACTACTAAAAAGTTGTTTATAATCGTAGGTAGATTTACATTTCTACTCTTTCACACAAATACTAAGACATTTTATTCGCTTTCAAATCTTATAGATATGATCATTTTATCTCTCTGTCCATCTTTAAATAAAAAGGTCTGAAGTGATGACGTCAAGCATCAGTGGAGGGTATTTTCGGAATAACAAAAAGAAGAAAAAAAAAAAAAGGATTGTTTGTGGAATTTTTGGTATGAAACGGCGGAAAGAGCTTCCGTTTCGGGTTGGACCACTTGATCCCTTTTATAAACATGTTTTATAACCCCACTCTCATATTACATGGCGCGTATTTGTCACATGTCTATCCCCATTTTTAACATTAGAAAGTTTTACTAGGGTCTGAATGGTAAATACAGTTAGGACGGCTAAATCCATCTCCGAATTGGACCACTCTATTTTTAAAAGCGATTTGTAGTTGGTCTATTAGGGCATCTTTATAGGCATAACTTTTTTTTGTGTTCTTAGATTAAATATATTAGGAAAATAATCTAAGATCAATAGTTAAGTTCTTTTGCTTAAAAGTTAGTTATAGGGAAAACATGTTTAAGATAATAAAATTTAATAATATATTATTCTTAAACATATTACAATTTTAAAAACTTTAAAAAACAACATTTAAATTGTAAATTGCAAGTAATATAAATTTCAAATTGAAAAAAGTCAGCAGCTCTATAACTTTCAATGAAAGTCACAAATGAATCCTAATAAGAGAACTAATACCAAAACATGAAACAGATCATCATAAATTGGAAACCCAAACATGTTTAAAACTTACGAACTTGGGTTCTTGAGCTCATCTCTATGCTTCACTCTCTTTGTCATAACCCATTTGCACCAGAGAAAACAAACACAGAGATGATGATCATACCCCCAAGAATGAGCCCTGCAAGTCCCCAAGCACTCATCAACTTAGTTCCATCGATCTTGCAATCTGATCCAATCACTCTGCCACACAACTCTTTGTTCCCTGAAAGCAATGCCTTGGAAGGATCCTGGCAAACACCATCTCTCGGCAACTCTCCTCCTAGATTCAAGAACACCAGATTAGGCAATCCACAGATCTTTGTTACCAAGCTGCGTAAGGTTACCAAGATCTTGTTATTAGTAAGAACCAACTCTATAAGAGAAAAACATCCAACGAAGACTTCCTCAATGGTTCCTGAAAGAAAGTTCCCAGAGAGATCAATCTCCTCTAACGAACCTGAACCACAAACCTCCCTAGGAATCGAACCAGTTAACAAGTTGCTAGCTAGACTGAGATGCTTTAACATTGGACAATCTTCAATCTCACGAGGGATTTGTCTTGTAAACCTATTGTTAGCCAACAGAAGTGAGTCCAGTTCCTTCCATTTACCAATCCAAGAAGGCAACGAACCCAAAACTGAAATAGCATTGTGAAACACCTATTTTGAATTATCCCAAAATAGTTTCAACAAGGGTTATGAGATTGTGCTTTAAGATCATTCTAGCTGAGAAAGAAGAGTACCTTAACCAATGGAGGTTCTGACCAAAACTGAAGAAATCTGTAGAAGCCGCAAGAAGAATGCTTTTTTTTTCCTCCATTGAAACGAACAACGATAAAGTCGAATCAATCTCTAATTGATCTTCGAATGAAGATACCACAGCAGGCAGGGCATACACAATCAAATCCAGTGAAATCGAAACCCTAGATTCTTCCATGACTACTAGATCAATCCTTTCTCCCTTCTAGTCGTCGATTCAATGTCAGTTTCAGACGTGCATTTTCACTCTAATTGATCTTCAATACACAATCACATTCCAATGAAATCAAAACCCCAAACGCACATTGAATCTCGCAAATAAAACTCATTCCTAGTGCAGACTCTGACTCTTCCATTCCATGGATAAAAGACAAAACGACCCCAACAGAGAGATAACAAAACGACCCCAACAGAGAGATAAAAGGAGATACCTTTGGAGAATCGGAGTTGGAGAAGCGTGGAGAAGCAGATTGGCTTGGGGAATCAGCGAAGAGATTAGAAAGCTTTTGGGAGACCTTGTCCTTGAGAGTATGCATTGCAATCAGAAAGATGAGATTTTGAACGGAGACAAATGAAGAATGAAGAATGAAACGATTTCTCGGTTGCAAAAAAAATTGTTTCCAATCATATTACGCCACGTCATAGTAGAACACTCCCAAAAACAGTTCTCGATTAAGAACTATCAACATGTTCTAAGATCACCAAAACAATATTTTCATTTAAAAAAAAGCCTAAGAACACAGCACAAGTTGTGCCTGTAAAGATGGCCTTATGGTTTTATCTCTGTTTTATTTAGACCACATTACTACAGACTAAATTTGATGAATGATAAATAAAGAGCAGTCCAATTTATAGGTAGATTTTTCCGTTCTAACCGCTGCAACCATTTACACTCATAATGTTTAATTTATATCTGTCTTTTATAATTTACACACACAGGTTAAAAAGGACAATCGTTCCTGTAGCATTTTCTCTCTTCTCTCTTCAAGATTTTTTCTCAGATCTACCTTTTTCTTTTCTTCTTTTTTGCTTTTTGGCCCAGATCTTCATAGTTTGGTCTGAAATTCAAACCGCTATAGGAGTGAGGTAAGCTCTCTTCTCTGACATCGGAGCGGTGTGGTTTTTCCGGCAAGCGTTGCGGTTGTGGCCTCTTCCCAGCGGACGAAAGGCTCCGATCTGGTTCCTCCTGGTTTGAAGACGCCGCTGGAGATGCAAAGAAGTCTTTCACGGCTCAACCGCATGGATGGAGGCTGCGATGGCGGCGGAAGACGCTTGTGGATTGGTAAGTTTTTCTGATGGTTGTTTGGTGGTTAACGGCGGATACTTTCCAGGATTTTAGAAGGCTGACACGGATTTCTGGCGATTGAGAGGTTGTCGAGCCTCCTCCTCTCTCTAGCCACCGTGTTTTTGTTTCCACCAAACTAGATCTGAAGTTTGCTTTACCTCCGGAAAACTTTCCGGTTCACGGCTTCGGAGAGCAAGGACTTGGATCTGAGTATGTCGTTTTGCTAGGTAGGGGATTGGGTGGCAGAGTGTCGGAGAGTTATTCTACTCCGGAAGGCTTGTGGCGGGTCAGGCTTGCCGGTGGTGACGGTTTGGAAACCGGATCCGAATACTCTGGTCAAAGAATCTTTCCGGCGACGTAGTCGCAAAGTTGTGGGCCTTATATTCGTCGGAACTAGTAGATCTGACTCTCTGCCTTCGCTTAACCGCCCGGCTTCAACCTTGTAATCTATTTTCGTTCACCGGAATTTGTTTTTCGTTTTGTAACTGTAAGCAGTTTGTATTTACAGGCCCTAAGTCCATTTCGGGATGAGGTCCATTATAAACAAAATTGCTTAATAAAAAAAAAAAGATACACATGCACAAAAAAATTATGTATCTTTGATTATAAAAACTATGTTTGATAAAAAAAAATTAAAATTTATGAGAAAAAGGAAAATACATATACATTATATACAATTTAAAAGATTTTTATTGTTAGGAATTAACTGGCATTCAAAACGTTTCTTTGAAATATCATATATAATTTTTAGTCAATTAATTAATCAGAGATTATATTAAAGATTAGAAAAATTGTATTTTTCATAAATCTTGTCAATATAAAAATTAAAAACATGATGTTGTAGTTACCTTATAATAGATTCTAATTTCTATGTAAACATAGTTATAAATATTAGAGATTAGGTAGTCTGGTATAAATTTGAGTTTGACTATTTAAATTTTAAGATAATTAACATGGTTTAAAAGTTTAATATTTTTTGAAATGACAAGAAGAAGAGTAGCTAGTGATCTACAATTACAAAATATATGTAAATTAAAAGATTTTTGTAGTCCACACATAATTTTTGAAAAGTTAGTGTGAAATCATAATTAACATTGCTTGTAAAAAAAGAAAGAAAGAAAAAAAAAAACATCGTTTGTAGAGTCAACAAATTGTGACGTTAATTAGTTTTGACCTAACAGTTCCCTAATATATATATCAATAGGTTTTCTGTTAGTCATTGTAATTTTTTTTTGTTATACACTCTCACTTTACAATGTCCTAATTATCTTGAGTCGATTAAGAGTACTACAATATAGATAGATGTTATTCTTTTTTTTGAAGTGGCATCATATTACTTTAAATTAATGAGTTGTTTTCTTAGAAATGGGCGCGTGGGAGAAGGATATATCTTGTTTTTTTCTTGGACAGGAGGACATATCTAGTTTCATTTAAATGTGTAAGAATTAGAGAAAATAAAAATGAGAGAAAATAAAAAGAAAATGGTCCCAAAAAAAAGAGGAAAATCAATTAAATGCAATTTTTTTGGGTGGAAAGAATTTAATTAAAGAAGAAAGAAATTAGAAAGGAAGAAGAGAAATGGAGGACCACTTAATCACACCTCTCATGCACAATCCCTTAGTTTGGGAACAATTCTTATAAAACATTTATAATTATCTCAAATTCTGAAAACTATATATATTAGTTTGTTTGTTATCAATGTAAAATCTCTCAAATTTTTGGATTATATTCTTATCCTGTACTTGATAGTCAGATCTAATATACTTTATAATTAACACAGGGGACATGTATTTACTATAAAATTTATGTAAATTTATTTATTTTAGAAAGTTGGTAAAGATTAGAGGTTACACGATGGATTTTTCGGTTTTTTGGCATCAACTTGATGTATATGTTATACTAAAATTAAGATGCTGAATGTGAATATTCTACTACACAAGTAATATCAAATTTTTGTGGTATTGTTGGTTATAAGTTATATTCAAATTTGTCATTTATAAGAAAACTCACTGGTTTATCCATCCAATGAAAAGAAGTAAGCTTTTGGGTGATTCTATTAAATATTGTGTTGTTAAATAACTACAAACATAGTGTCGTTTTTCGTCTCTAGCTACTCTCTTCTAGTTGCAGAGTTTTAGAGGATCAAGAATTGCTTCCTAGGACCTATCAAATAATCTTTTCACCATAATGTGCTTAATCTCAATTAGAGAATTTTCATATTTACTTTTATCAAATAATCTTTTCACCATAATTAATTATTAAAAGTCATTTAAATTTAAATAAATGATTATTTTGTATCACTTTGTCAACGATGTTTAACAAAAATTTGAATAGTATTAATTGTTCTTATTTACGTAATAAATATAAACTTAACGGAGATTTTTATTTTTTGTACTTTCTAGATTAGTTGTTGTTTTTGTTTTTTAGATTAGTTAGCGACCGACTAACATATTTTCAATGAAAACACAATCCTTTATCTAATATTATATATGTATATATATATATATCGTCAATCTAATACAGTAATACTACAAAAATGAAAAACCTCTTCCACGTACTGTGCAAATCTAATAGTGTTGGTTCACTCACTAATTTACATACATGACTATAATCGTTATTCTACAATAATTGCATTTTTTATATATTTAATTTATTTATGGATTGGTTAATAGTAACTGTTAAACAGTAGAGAAGTGACACTGAGACATATCTGAGAAAAGCCTGAACTCAACTCCTACTTCTGGTTTGATTTCTTGGGATTCGTTCCTTTCATTTACTTACCTCTCCATCTATACAGTAATACAGAAACACACATATATATATATATATATATAATAGTAGTATGTATTAATATGTTAATTTCTTTACAAGAAAGATAAACTTATTTAGTTATCTTACTATCTTTTATATTCGTATAATTTAATTAGACTTTCGGCAAAAAACTTACAAAACTTTCTGTAGATAGAAGGAAAAAAAATTGTTTGCTAAGAGTTTATTTATGAGCAAATTCTTCTGTTAACATTAATCTTTGTGCACTTTCCATAATTATTTATTTTTATTTAATTATTTTTTCATGATCAAAAGTAAAAAACAATATGTTATAAAGCTGATAAATCTTTCTTTTGTGCTGATAAATCTTAATTAGGAGCGAAATGGCAGAGGCATACGTACGCGTAATATATATTACTTATACATATAGAAAAGGATACAGTTTGTACAAAATAGTATTTATATTTTTGTACATTCACGTGATTGGCTAAATCATTTGTAGAATATATTTGTATATTATAAAATAATCGTCAATGTTCTAATATTGTTTGAAAGACGTTTATGCTTCATAAATATGCTTACAAACTAGGTGCAAAAATATTTAACTAATATCAATGTTGCTTACATAAGCAAAGGGTAACTACTAACAACAGAATTAATAACATCATTTTTTCTTAAATACCATATTGTAAACATCAGTATACTGATATGCATGCTCATATTACACGTATATTTTTTCTAATCGTCCTTTTTCTAATTACAAGGACCCAAAGTACGTAAACATGTCACGTATCATCCTTTTTGAATTTTCTTGTAATTTAAATTTCAAATTAGTAGATTCTTAATAATTGAAGGAAGAAAAATAATGAATAGAGGGAGACACCTGTATAGTATTTTACTGGTCAAACTTAATAATACGACGACGTCAAAGAAGAAGAAAATAAAAATCATTAATAAGACTTACGTTTCAATTATATATGTATAGCAAATTTACAACAACAAAAAAATGAACCAAAATTAATGTATAATTGACAAGCTTTGTGACCAAACAAAAAAAAGTTGAAAAGCATTTATATGAGGAAAAAATCACAAAAGTAATATTATTAAATATTTTTTTTTTGAAAATAAAAAAGCATTTTGACCCACTTGTGATATATATATATATATATATACAGATATATATATATAGAGAGAGATATTAAAACATTGATGGCTAGCTATAGAGTCTATGGGGGAGGGTCATGATCACCTATCTTCTGATCTCTGAGGAGATACCCATCTGATATTTTCTCTTCCTAGGTTTTTTATTTAAATTTTGTTGTAAACTAGAGAGTTTTGGGAGCAAATCTCTTGTTCTTATTATTGATTAGAATCGAATGAGGTTACATATTTATAGGGTTAGGAGTAGCCCTAAGTCCAAATCCTAATAGGAATTACAAAACATGAATGGGCCATTGGCCATGGGCCTAATGGGCTGGACCTAAGTATCAATGGTCTGGACAGTAGATGGGCCGGTCTAATGGAGTCCACACAAGTGTTTTACAACACTCCCCCTTGGACGAAATGACCGTGCCTATGTTGGATGGGATCGATGCAATGTGCTTAGGGGATGCTGCCTCATTAAAACCTTACCAGGAAAACCCAGTGGGACAAAACCTTGGTGAAGGAAAAAGAGTACAGCACACATTGCTCCCCCTGTTCCAAACATCATTCCAAGTCCTTAAGCCTCCGCATTCCAATCTGGTGCGCGAGCTTCCATAATGCTTTGGTGAAGAGATCGGCTGAGTTGTCACATGATTGAACTTGAGTAGTATATGCTTTGTCCGATCTCCCTTGATGTAACCTTCCTTGAGCTGTGCAATGCAGGCGGTATTGTCTTCATGTATGATCGTAGCTTCCTTGTTTTCGACCATACACACTTAAACTTTCTTTGTTATAACCTGCATTAGCAAAACCAACTAAAACCTTCTTTGTTATAGTTAGTATAATATAAACCCAAATTTAAAATACCTTGTAGGTAACATGACAAATACTTAATTTCACTCTAGTGCCTTTGGGTTAGTCAAGAACTAATTCTTGCTAGGAGGTTCACGGCAAAACTTATGTTTGGTCTAGTGTGGCTAGCCAAGACATTAACTCTCCTATAGCACTGAGCTATGGCATTTCAGGAGTGAGAACTTCCTCATTTTCCTTCTTTGGACCAATGGATCTTTTATCCAAATCAATGCTCCTTACAACCATTGGGCTAGTCAATGGGTGAGCTTAGTCCTTATTAAATCTCTTGAGTACTTTTCTATATATGCCATTTGATGCACAAGGATTCTATCATTTATGTACTCAAGTTATAACCCCAAACAGAATTTTTCTTTCTCTCTTGCCTAGGCCTTTTATTTCAAAATCTTTCTACTGTTTGGGCGATTAACCAGGGGTTCCAAGGATGTTTAAATCATCCATATACACTGCTATGATTACAAACCCTTTGTTTGCAAACTTCTCTAAAACATGGACTGATGGGATCATTTTATAGCCCTCTCTGGCTTGGTACTTACTCAATCTATTGTACCATATACACCCATTTTGTTTCAGTCCAATAAGGGATTTGTCTAGCCTTATGCAGTATTTTCTCGAGGACCACTCTTATCTTTGAGCTCTATACCCTCTGGTAATCTCATAAATTTCATTTCCAGTGGACCATGTAAGTATACGGTTTTAACATCCATAAACCGTAAATCCAGTTTTTCTTTTATAGCCAGACTTTTAAAGTCGTTGCATTCATCACAGGGAGTAAGTCTCCTCATAATCTATTTCTGGTCTTTGAGAGAATCCTTGTGCTACAAGCCGTGTCTTAACTCACGCTTTCATTACTCTCATTTCTCTTTCTTACAAAGACCAACTTATGTCCAACTGGTTGTATATCAAGTGTTGTCCTTAAGGTCGGACCAAACACATTCCTCTTCTTGTAAGAGTTTAACTCCACGTCAATGGCTTCTTTCTATTTTAGCCAATCTCTACTTTGAGTGCACTCTAACATAGACGTGAGTTTCTGATCCTCATTTAGTTCAAGTGCTACCTTGCATGCAAATATTTCATTTATGTCGACATCTTTGCAGTTCCATTTAATTCTAGACATGATATAGTTTATGGAGCTCTCATTATTATCAATACCATCAGGACCTTGAGGTTTAGCGTCCCAAACCTCATTGTTGGTGCCTTAGGATTTGCCGCGGCCATGTCTATATTTTTCTCTTAACCTCGGTTTCTTTTGCACCTTTCTTAGATTTCCGAAGGTTCTTTTCTATGGAACATATTGGTCTATTTGGACCTCTGTAGCAACTTGATTATTGTGTCCCTTTTGAACATCAATACGTACTGGTGCATTACAAGCTGGTATGTACGATTTTCTTATTCTCTTTGGGTCAAAAGGAATCTGGCAATTTATTAGCTAGCTTTTGCATATAAATAATCTTTTGGACCTCTGCATCATAGGCTAGAGTCCGAGGATCTTGCCAATTTAAGGATGTTTGATTCCATAATATTTTCTTTGACCAGCTTGTTTATCTCTCCACCCAACATAGAAAACTCGGATTCAACTAAGTGACAATCCGTGTATCTGGCCACATAAATAAATTACCCTTGGCTCAAGATACTTAGCAATGGTGGGAGAATCATATTCATCATATATTCCCATCCTCTCTTAGGATCCCATTTTTGTTCTCTGTGATGATGCAATATAAACGGCACACCCGAATAATATTTGAGATGGGATATGTCTGGCTTATGACCCGTTAGTAATTGGGATGGTGAATATTCTATTCTCACTAGATGGCCTGATGCGTATAAGCTTTACTGCATGTAATATTGTGTGTCCCCAAGCCGACACAGGAAGCTTCGACCTCATGAGTGATGGCCGAGCAATGGTTAATGAAGGATTCATCTAATCCATTCTCTGTATGTTCATGTGCCACAGGGTGGTCCACACTTCCCCCCCATGGACATACCATTATTATTAAACACTTGGGATATAAATTCACCAGCACTATCTAGACTTATAGTCTTAAGTGGATAATTTATTTATTTACTGGTGATGGCCTTATAATGAGTTTTCCTTGTGTACATGCTACACACGTGAGATTCTTAGGAATAACTCTTCTCTCTTAGGAGTGTGCCCATTTTAATATCTGCTTACGCATCATGTTAGGACTCGGATGGCCAATCCGGTCATGCCATAAAGTGAATTATTGAACATTTCGTTCATTGTCATATTAGCCTCTATCATTTTAATCTTAGCATGGTAAAACCAGTGGCTAGTGCGGGATAGTCTCTAGGACTTTCTTATGTCCTTGGGTGATTTCAATATATAGGAACTCTTTTCTTTCCTCCACCCTTTATTTTAACATAGGAATCATTCAAATGAATGTCCTTAAAGCTCAATAAGCTTCTCTTAGAGCTGGGTGAATATAAAGCATCACTTAGTTCAAATGTGTGCCATAAAATATATGCCTGGCCGTAGCCTTCACTTAGGCTTGCTATACCCGCTTATCTTTGCTAATATTGGCATTTTTCAAAATGTGTGTGGCATAATCCACTATCCACCACACTTATGTTCTTGTCCTTAGCCATTTCCAATAATGGACAAGATTTTATGTTTTAATATATATTGAAGGAAATAAAATTGAATTTAAACCAAAATAATAAATCAATCAAATGCAAAGCATACAAATTAAATTAATACACCACATGAGTTTAATTATTTTCTTTAGGCAATTACAAATCTCATAATCCAATTTAGTCATCTTTCTCATGGTTTAAATTTCCTTTACCATCGAGATGAACCAGGTTAGTTTCTGGATTTATTTTATTTATTTTCAAACTCTCTTAATAGAGATCAACAAGGTGCTTTTGTATGTCTTTATCTAATGGTTTTCTATACCATAATTATTACAAGTGGACTTTGGTCTTATGTTGCGGTTTAAGTAACCCGCGGCCTATTCCCCGACCATGGCCGAAGCCTAATCGGTTTATATGGCCTTGACCATCATAATTATATCATTGGTAAGTCCCACGACCAGGACCACCACGTCCACTTCTTCCTTGGCCACGGCCACACTTGTCCCTATGGACATAGTTAGAGACCTTAGTCTCTTTTGGCTCTTTTAGGCTCTTGAGGATTTTTCTTTGTAATGTTAACCTTGTGAGCTTCATTGCACTTTTCATTAATAATTGCTCATTGTTTTGCTCAGCAACTAGCAAACAAGAGATGAGGTCTGCATAGGTCTTAAACCTTTTAGTGTGAAAAGCAGAGAATATATTCTCTAGCAGTTCTTTCTTAGTAACCTTAGTACCACACAACCTTAGGATAGAGACAATCTTAAAAGCTCCGAGTTATACTCATTCCAAGGATTTGAATTCCTGGATCCTTAGGTCTTTCAATCAAATTGAGCCTTTGGTAGGAGCACCATCTGTTGGTGTCCATATTTGTTTTTCAACTCTGTCCAAAGGTCAATAGGATTTTCTATGGTGAGGTACTGATTCTTGAGACTCTCAGTAAGGTGATGGTGCATATGCATAATCACCTTGTATATATATTCTTAGTGCAATCATTATCATTTTTAATACACTCACATAGGTCCTTAGATTTTACAAAACATGCACCCGATTATATCATGCGGTTTTTGAGACCGAACCATGTAATTAATTTTGGATCATGCCATGCGGTATTTGAGACCGAAACTTGCCTTGCCTTTATTCATAATTTCGAACTTAGGTCATGCGGTATTTAAGACCGAAACATGCCATCATATTTAATCTTTAGGCCATGCGGTGTTTAAGACCGAACCATGCCTTTATTATACTCAATTTCGTGGCTTTATTATGCATGAAACAACAAACCTAGATAGGAACTAGCATGCATGCAACAATTTCCTTTCTAGATAGAATTTCCTTTTTCTTAAGTTTCCTTTTATCTTAGCAAAATTTCCTTTTACTAATGGGAACTAGGTTTGATTTTATCAGCCCTAAAACAAACTATCAAATTCGATTTTTAGGGTTCATGCAGCTTGATCATTATTTAATAAACGAATCTATAACATCCTATACATGATTCGATTTTATACTTATGATGCATGAATGATCAAAGTTTTAATATCCTAGAACAGTTTGATTTATTTCTTTCTTATGAATCTAACAATTTTGTTCTAGGCTCTTATGCAACAATCAATCAATCAACCAAATTCAAGCTTGATATCTTTTGGTGCAATTTCACAAACAATCTAACAATCCTATGCAATCCGATTTTAAGTTTTAGGATTTTAGGAAAATAAGAACTTGTTTGTTGATTGTCTACTTGTAGATTTTAGGGTTCCATTAAATTTAAAATCAGATTCGATTTCATAGGTTCCAAGGGGATTTAATTATTGTTTACCATCCACCGTTTGGGGTTGACTGGAATTGATCTGGGAGCTAAAGACCTCAGATTTTCCCTTGATCACGAACCATGAATCTCGAACAGAACTGCTACTGCCGCCAACGAACGGATCCCGAACCGCTCACGTACGGACCGCGAACCTCGATCCACGAATCGCTATCGACCTGATTCGTACCGCTATCATCGGATCCTCGTACCGCTATCGATCGCCTTCGTGAAACCGCTATCGACGTGCTTCGTGAACGCATCGATCGCGTGAACCGCTATCGATCACCTTCTTACCGCCGTCGATCACCTTCCGGACTGCTTTCTCGATCAGATCCGCGAACGTATTTCGCTCCTCTCTTGTTCCGCCTCGCGTATGTGCTCACCCCGAACCGCGAACAGTTAACCTCGATCAAGTTATCGATAAACTTGATCACGAGCTAAGGGATGCTCATGAACAAGGGGATCTTCGAACAGAAGAGGATTTGAGTCTCGGATGGAAGTAAGAACAAAGGGACAAGGTCGGTTTTGGGTTTTAGGAAGAGGGATGATCGGCGGCAGCTTTTAGGTTTAGGGTTAGAGAGAGATCGGCGGCTGCTTTAGGGTTTTAATGTTTTGAGTCTATCGTGTTGATAACGTGTTGTAAACTAGAGTTTTGGGAGCAAATCTCTTCTTATTATTGATTAGAATCGAATGAGGTTACATATTTATAGGTTAGAGTAGCCCTAAGTCCAAATCCTAATAGGAATTACAAAACATTGAATGGCCATTGGCCATGGGCCTAATGGGTGGACCTATGATCACTATCTGGGATGCTAGCCGGCCTAATCTGATATTTTCTCTTCCTAGGTTTTTTATTTAAATTTTTATTTTTTACCAATTTATAACTTTTTTTGCCTGTAGTACAATTTACAGACCCATGCTAAAAAGAAAAATTAAATTTTGTCAAAGTACAAAACAAAGAGAGAGGTGAAGCCACACAATCTCTTTTCTTCTCTCTCTCTCTCTGTTATATCTCTTCTGTTTAATTCTTTTATTCTTCTTCTTCGTCTATCTTCTCTTTAATCTCTCTTTCTCTCTCCATCTTCACCTAAAGAATAAGAAGAAAAATAATTCACTTATTTATTATGCAAAACTTTCGTGTAGGGTTTTAGGAGAGCTATCTCTATTATATTTGTCTTGGTTCTGAAACAAAGTTTTTGTTTGTTTGTCTTTTTTTTTTTCCTCATGATTTGGCGGCTTTGGGTATGAAAAGATTTGCCTTTCTGTTTTGTTTATTGGTTCTTTTTAACTTTCTTGGATATGGGTTCTTGTAGATCTTAATGAAACTCTTGTTTGTGTCCCAAAAAGAGTTTTTTTTTTTTTCTCTTCTTTTTTTGGGTCTTTTCAGTTCTTGAGACATGGCAAGAGATCAGTTCTATGGTCATAACCATCATCCTCACCAAGAGCAACAACATCAAATGATTAATCAGATCCAAGGGTTTGAGGAGACAAACCAAAACCCAACCGATCATCATCATTATAGTCATCAGATCTTTGGCTCAAACTCCAACATGGGGATGATGATAGATTTCTCCAAGCAACAACAGATTAGGATGACTAGTGGTCCGGATCATCACCATCATGATCAGACAAGTGGTGGTACTGATCAGAATCAGCTTCTAGAAGATTCTTCATCTACTATGAGACTATGCAATGTTAATAATGATTTCCCAAGTGAAGTAAATGATGAGAGACCACCACAAAGACCAAGCCAAGGTCTTTCCCTTTCTCTCTCCTCTTCAAATCCTACAAGCATCAGTCTCCAACCCTTCGAACTCAGAACGCAGCAACAACAACAAGGGTATTCTGGTAAATCAGCACATCATCAGAATCTCCAACACAGCCAGATGATGATGATGATGATGAATAGTCACCACCAAAACAACAACCATCAGCATCATAATCATCATCATCATCATCAGTTTCAGATTGGGAGTTCCAAGTACTTGAGTCCAGCTCAAGAGCTACTGAGTGAGTTTTGCAGTCTTGGAGTTAAGGAAAGTGATGAAGAAGTGATGATTATGAAGCATAAGAAGAAGCAAAAGGGTAAACAACAAGAAGAGTGGGACACAAGTCACAACAATAATGATCAACATGACCAATCTGCAACTACTTCTTCGAAGAAACATGTTCCACCACTTCACTCTCTTGAGTTCATGGAACTTCAGAAAAGAAAAGCCAAGTTACTCTCCATGCTTGAAGAGGTACTTATCTACAAGAAATTCGAATTCTATTATCAAAGCATTTCATGGTCGTTTCTTTTAAAAAAGTCTAATTGTTTTTTAAATTTGGTGTCAACTTATTCCTAAATATGTAAAATAGACACAAATCTTATATCAAAGCATTTCATAAGTTTGTTAAAAAATCTTAGAACTTTTTTCTTCTTCATTTGATCTCAACTTATTCCTAAATATGTAAAATATCCAAAAATCTTGTATCTTTTCGATTTTTAATTAAGGTCCATATATATATTTATTTCTTAAAGATACAAATTTTTTTAAGATATATAAGATAAAAAGATTCCTTTTTGTCTTCATTCTTTCATGTATTCTCTTCGAAAACATGTTCCATCGTATCATTTACGAAAAGATCAACTCTTTTAATTCCTTTACTCATTAATTATTTCTTTTTTATATAGAACCAAAATAACAATATATTATCTTCGCTTTGATCTAATTTGGAGACTCTAGTGGTCCTCCATATTAATAGCAACCGGTTTCATCATCATAAGCCATAACGAGTTGTTTCTTTTCCATGAATACTCATTATGTAAAATTTACATTTATACGATGTGATTGAAATCTTCGTGAATGGTGTGGGGTAACGTTTTTTATTTAATTTGGCCACAGCTTAAAAGAAGATATGGACATTACCGAGAGCAAATGAGAGTTGCGGCTGCATCGTTTGAAGCTGCGGTTGGTGTTGGAGCGGCAGAGGTATACACGGCGTTAGCGTCGAGGGCAATGTCAAGGCACTTCCGGTGTTTAAAAGACGGTCTTGTAGGACAAGTTCAAGCGACGAGCCAAGCTTTGGGAGAAAGAGAAGAGGATAACCGTGCGGTCTCGATCGCGGCAAGAGGTGAAACTCCACGGCTAAGGTTGCTCGATCAAGCTCTGCGGCAGCAGAAGTCGTATCGCCAAATGACTCTCGTCGACGCTCATCCTTGGCGTCCACAACGCGGTTTGCCTGAACGCGCCGTCACAACGTTGAGAGCTTGGCTCTTTGAACACTTTCTTCACCCGTAAGTTACTTAATACAAAATTAAACCCGTATAATATATTTTACGCATCATTTATAACTAATAATTCGACAAAAAAAATGCAAATTTATATGAAGATAGGAGCCACGTATTATAATGATCAATCCTATAATTTACTAATTATGTGTCTTTTTAGTGACACATATTGGGTGTAGAACCACAAGAGTATACTTACATATATTAATAATTTTATTTTGTTTTAGAAATAAAGCATTTAAAATAGCATATATAGTTATAGTTTTTTTACATGAATATTTGCGAACAAGTTAAAGTTCTATACATTATACATAGAGGGGATTGAGATTGACTTGACAAGCATAGGATACATACAATCTTCCTTAATCTGTTAATTGCATAAAGTTTTTTTTGTTTACCTTTTTCTTGCACTTGCATCATTGGTGTGAAAGTGAGTGTACTAACATATACATATGCATGTATACCAATACATTTATAAATGAATTAAATAAAATCAAAATTTAACTGGTGGATGAAAGACAGAAACGGAGAAAGGTACAAAGTGGATTGAGAGAGAGAATCAATGTTCTTTACCTAACACTAACAAAAGAGAGAAACTATGCATAACTCCTTGCTTTTTATTTTCCTCCATGTTTTTATTTTGTTTTTTTCCTCTCTTTTTCTTTTCTTTGTTGTATATAATTTCAGAAATTTTATATTATCATCATATAAGACTTGTCTCCATCAATTCCCAAACACTGCTCAAACAATGAAACATCTTGTTAGTTTTCACCAAACCCTTTACCTTTGCTTCCATTTTTTTGCATCATTCTTCAATCATTTATATTCTTTTTTTCATTACATATATCATTTATTTTACAAGAGATGCTATTTACTTCCATAAAGTAAAAAAAAAAAAATTATTGTTTTTTTTTTATTTTCAGATATCCGAGCGATGTTGATAAGCACATATTGGCCCGACAAACTGGTTTATCAAGAAGTCAGGTAAACAAATAACTTCACTAATTCTTTGATACATTCCAAAGTTATTTACGAAAGTTATAATAAACCAAAATTGTTAGGTATCAAATTGGTTCATTAATGCAAGAGTTAGGCTATGGAAACCAATGATTGAAGAGATGTACTGTGAAGAAACAAGAGGCGAACAAATGGAGATTACTACAAATCCCATGATGATCGACACTAAACCGGACCCGAACCAGATAATTCGTGTCGAACCGGAATCTTTATCTTCGATAGTGACAAACCCTACATCCAAAACCGGTCTGAAAGCACACAGCTCAAACCAGCACGCAACGACGCCGTATGGGTCAAACTTTGACTTTTCCTTGTACGGTAACCAGGCCGTGACATACGCTGGTGAAGGAGGACCACGTGGTGACGTATCATTGACGCTAGGGTTGCAGCAACGTAACGACGGTAACGGTGGCGTGAGTCTAGCGTTGTCTCCTGTGACGGCTCAAGGTGGCCAGCTTTACTACGGTAGTAGAGACCACATTGATCAAGAAGGACCGGTTCAGTACTCAGCGTCGATGTTAGATGACGATCAAGTTCAGAATTTGCCTTATAGGAATTTGATGGGAGCTCAGTTACTTCATGATATTGTCTGAATTTAAAAAAAAAAAAAAAAGATTTAGGACCAAAGAAAGTCTCTCTCGAAACATATTTTTCAAAAACCGATTCGGTTATGTAACGGTTTAGTTAGATAAAGAAACCAAATTAGATATTTTTATATATATTACCGTTGTCTGATTGGATTATGGATTGGTGGACACGGTTGTATTAATATATGAGTTAGTTGGTTCGTCAATATCACTCTTATAGGATATTTTTATTTGTTTTCTAAAGAATATGTATTATCGAGAGGGTGTTTTCTCAATTTTTATACATTTTTTTTTTATAGAAAATATTGACAAGTATCTTCTCAAATCCATTTCATATTCTAGGACCATCTCAGACTATTTGAGAATGGTGTTCATAATCAAATCAATATTCTTAAATAGTTTGAAAATTAAATATCAATTGAATTGGTGTTTACTGTCAAATCAACAATTTTGAAGTCCAAACTAAATTAAGTAAATAATTTATAAATTAATAATATAATTTGGCTAAATTTCTAATATGAAATAGATGGTTTGTCTAAATACGTTAAAAACTAGATAATTACCCGCGCTGGTAGCGCGGAAAAACTTTTTTTTATATTTTGTTATTTGTTAATAATATTTTTATGTTGTATTATTCATTTACATATTATATAATATAGTACTAAATGGTGAGTTTTGATTCATATTAAACTACTAATAGGTATGTCTGAAAACTATTACCGATACCCGTACTCGACCTATTTTTTGGTTTGTATCCGCCCTGAAAAAGGTACCCGTAGCTTTAGGGTCGAGTGAAAGGTATAATAATTATATTATCCGTGAATAATGATCGAGTATCGGATATTAATTTAATTTATGAGCGTCCGTTACCCGTCTCATTACCCGTTTTATTACCTGACTCATAAATACACGTTAATATTTTGTAGAATAATGTTACCAGCGTGAGGAAATATTTATGTAAATTTAGATTTCTTTGTTACAAAATAATAGTAGAAAAATGATTAATTCTATATATTTTATAAAATCATATATTTTATTTTGCTTAAGGTCATACTCTGATTTCAACCCGTAGTTGGTACTACTATTTTGGTTTGGTGCAATATCAAATTCGTTAATTATACATTCGGTAAAGCTAAAAGAACCCAAAACATGTATTGACCCGTGATTTGGTATTACAAATTAATGTGAACGTGTTTAAAGATCTTAATATACCAAATTTACAAATTGAAGTTATTGGTATAACATGTTATATATTAATTTTATAGGTGAAAATTACAATTATGTTATGTATATTATCAATATTATACACTTAGTATTGTTTATATAATGAATATTGTGTATAAACAATTAATTTTTAGCCAATTAAATAGTTTGTTATTATTTCCTAAGATTTATGAAACAATAAATAGAGTTTTATTATTTTGTAAATAAATCTAAACTTTTCTTTTGTTTATTAGAATAATTAAAATACAATAGCATTTTCGTAATATGTCACATCAGAATTGGTTAAATTTTTAACAACATAGCTTAAATAAGTATATAGATATATTTTAAAAATAGAAACAATGTTGTATCTTAATTTTAATATATATTTATTATTATTAAATGATTTTGATATGTAAATATTTAATATTAGTTTTATAAATAAATTTAAGTTTTATAATTTTTCTAAATAGTTTGTTATTGTTTCCTAAGATTTCTGAAACAATAAATAGAATTTGTTTAATTATTTTATTACATAATTTCGAAATTATTTTATTAAATAATTCCAAAATTATTTTATTAATAATTTCTTGTAATCTAATAAATTAATAGTTGCTATTTTTTAGGTAATCATTTTTTAATTACAACAAATTAATATTAAGATTTTTTTTTTTGATAAAGATTAATATTAAGATTATGTTATTATATTTTGTATTAAAATACAGTGGCATTTTGTGTAATATCTTACATGTACTAAGGTTATTTGTTTATAGGGTTGCTTAAATAATATAATAGAGATTAAATTAAATGCATAATAAATTAATAAAATATTACATCCATTAGTAATTATTCATTTGGATAAGTTTTAGAAAATTTTGATGAGTAAATTTTGAGCAAATTGTTAATCAATAAACCAGTCAAATCAAGTCCAATTACTATGAACATATGGACTTAATTCGATGGATATGGTGTGAACATTTTTTAGTAAATTGTAAAAGAAGTTTGTTTACTTCTACTTTAGTTTTGTTTGCATTTTCAATGTCTTTTTTCTTTAGCTTCATTTGCATCTTTCAATGTTTTTTTTTTATTTTCACCTAGATACTAGTGGTGGGCATTCGGGTATCGGTTCGGGTAATTCGGGTTTCGGGTAATTCGGATTTATAATTTATAGAATCATATAGGTATTATGGAAATTTCGGTTCGGTTTCGGTTCGGGTTTTCTCGGGTTCGGATCGGTTTGACTATTTTTTTGGAATACCGAAATATATCTAATATGTTTTGGGTTCGGTTCGGTATAAGTATTTTTTACCCATTTAGAACCAAAATACTCATACATAACTAAAATACCCTATATATAAATTGAATAACTATATCAAATTTCATGAAGTTATAACTAAAAAATCATACCAAAATAACTAAACCAAAGTTAGAAACTAAAGATAGGCAAAACAAGCAAGAGAAAACATAATCCAAAAGTCTAATCCAAAACATAAACAAGTAGTAGAGTAGTAACATCCAAAATCAAACTCAAAAGTCTTATAAAAGCTAGAAGTAGGTATTGAGAAAATTGAAAGAAACAACAAGAATCAAAGACGAGATCGGTGGCATATGGTGAAGCATTGTAGGCGTCTTCGATGTGGTGAAGCATTGTAGGCGTCTTCACTGTTTCCGTGTTTCAAAAGCAGATCAGATTGTTACTAAGTGTAGTAGTGTATTAACAAGTAACAAGCAACAAAAGACCATGAAATTACCTTATATCCGATTATGAATCTAACTGAGTTAACTTCACCATCAAACTCTGGAACATAAACAACATAGGTTCGGATATACATGGGTACCAATTGGGTATCGGTTCGGATAATACCCGATACCCAAAAGTATTTACAATTAAGATCCAACTAATATATTGGGGAGGATCCATACCCGATCCGAACCGGGGTTTTTCGGTTCGGTTCCAATACGGATATTTCGGGTCGGGTATTTTGCCCAGGCCTCCATATATATCAATTTGTTTACAGTTTTGTGGATATACTTAGATGTAATAGATAAGATTATTTGTTTGAGAGTTATAAACTTACCAAACCACAAATTGTTTGATCAAATGGGACTTGATATATTTTTTGTATGACTAAACACAAGTAAGTATTCATTAGTGATGCTGCAGTTGAGCAACCACATATTAGCAAACAAATGTTCAACTAAAAACAGATAGTGTATAATATAATAATTTATTTAACATATAGGAAAATGCATATCAAAGTGTAGAAAAAATATAATTATAACCTATTATATAAAAATAAAGTGATAATTTTTTTGATATTAACTATCTAAATTGAAAACCAAAACAAAAAGAGAAGAGAGAGACAAAAAAAAAAAATCATACATTTAGTAATTACCATTTTGCTGACTTTTGAGGGCAAATTAGTCATAAAATTTTTGAACAATATAAAAGAAGTGATGAAAAGTACACCAATAGCACAAAGTGGGTCAAAGTTAGAGATGTTTATAGAGAATTTGTTAAAAATATCCCTTTTGATATACTTTTTTTCAAAAATACACTTTTTAGGTTATTTTTATTTTTGCCCTCTTTTAATTTTTAATGACCATTTTACCCTTAGATGAAAAATATTTTAATAAAAAAAAAAATTCCGCCAAAAAAATTTCTGACATATTTTCCCGCCAAAAAATTTCGAAAAAAATTTCTCGCCAAAAAAAATTTACCAGGTTTTTAAAAGGTTTCTACTTATAAAAGCCTTATAAACATCTTGTAAACGCTTTTAGAAGATTTTTAAAAGAGTTTTAAAAGGTTTTTAAAGGTTTTTAAAAGGTTTTCAAAAGGTTTTTAAACACTTTTTCAACGTTTTTACAAAGTTTTTAAAAGCGTTTACAAGATTTTTAAAAGCGTTTAAAAGGTTTTTAAAATGTTTTTAAACACCTTGTA
The DNA here is from genome assembly GCA_024034495.1 of Camelina laxa. Taxonomy (NCBI): domain Eukaryota; kingdom Viridiplantae; phylum Streptophyta; class Magnoliopsida; order Brassicales; family Brassicaceae; genus Camelina; species Camelina laxa. Next base: position 37,394,416 of record CM043880.1, read on the forward strand.
AACGCTTTTACAAGGTTTTTATAAGGTTTTTAAAAGGTTTGCAAAAGATTTTTATAAGGCTTTTAAACACCTTGTAAACGCTTTTACAAGGTTTTAAAAAGGAATTACAAGGTTTTTAAAGGATTTACAAGATTTTTAAAAGGTGTTTAAACACCTTGTAAACGCTTTTACAAGGTTTTTAAAACAATGTTTTTATAAGGTATAAATTTTAATATTTTTGACGGATTTTTTTTTAGATTTTGGCGGAAAATTTTTTTTTGGGCGGAAAAAAAGTTTTGACGGGAAATTTTTCGATTTTGGCGGGAAATTATTTTGATTTTTGTGACGGTACATTTTTGTTGTCATTAAAAGAAATAGTAATTTGATCATTTTGTACATAAAGAGGGGTAGTTTTAAAAATGGTCAACATGGAGGGATATTTAAAAAAATGGACATAGAAAATGGGGTATTTTTTATTAATGCCCCATGTTTATATAAAAGTAGGTGTAAGTGTCGATCTTCCTAAACTATTTGATTATGTGTGCAATATTACATTCAGAAAAGAGATGCATATATGTCTTTTTCTTGTATACATTTTCTTTTACTAAGATTGTTGATAGTATTTTTTGTTAAAATCAGCACTAATTTCCTGTTACATATACATATGAATTCAAGAAAGTTTTAAGAGTGATTGAATTAATAATGCGACAACACATAAAGATACCAATAAATTTGTTTATGTTATGAATATTCTATATTGTATGGATGCCCATTATCGGCCCATTAGTAGATCTGGTGTATAACCTAAAATCCTAATATTGTATCACTATATATATATATGTTATATCCTATGGGATAGATAATAATACAAGAGAATAATTCTCTAAACCTCTTGTTATAACACGTTATCACGCCAAAAAAAAAAAAAAAACGGTCAAAACCCTAGTCGATTATACCTCCTTTTTTCTAACGTTTCCGTTCTCCGATAAACATCAATATACAACAAACCGTTCATCGTTCATCCTACAGATAAGTTTTGCTTTATACTTTATATTTATTGCCTATCGCTTACTAATTACTATGCTTATGCATGCTTTGACTATCGGACATACTAATTCAATTATAGTTTCACAAGAAACTGTGTTTGTTATCACATTATTTTATTGTTTGTGGTGTTACCCAATCATACGTGTGCTTTATACGTGTGTATGATCATGGTTATTGATTTATATTATTATTACACATGTTTGAAATATAAATGGTTCAGTTAGTTTAGATTAAGCAGCAAACTTGAAGTTAACTATATGTATAACATTGAAATTATTATTTTATCCATCATCGATTATTGTCCCCTTCGTTTTACTGTTAGTAAACTGAGTTTCACGGTTTTAATATTTAGTTATCGAGATCTATACTTTATTGTCAATTGAACTCGATTTATAATATACTCACGGTATCGTTTATATGCAGTTGGGGCTGGTTTTAGTGGGTCTAATAATTGGACTAAGCAAATAATCGCACACCGATGGTCAGTACTGGCTTAAACATATTATATGCCCCTGGACAAACTAAAAAAAATGCCTCTTAATTTATAGAAAAACTTACTAATTTTTTTTGGATCCGTTAATTTATGTACCCGGAGCGGTCGCACTGCCCGCCCACCTAGTTAAGCCGGCACTGCCGATGGTGTCTCCGTCTCTGATTTCTACTGATGTCTTTACCGAGATAAGTACTACTAATCATCCATCATATTATATATAGTTGATCATTAAACTCATATGACATAGTAACAGTCGGAAACAATTTTATAGAAATTGATCGTCATATACTTCGATATAATAGATCGACACATGAGATATGGTTTTGTTATTGTTTTACAATACACGTTACTATTCCACTTAAAATATATATATATATATATATATATATACTATTTTCTAATAAATGTTTTAAAATATATATATATATATATAAATAAATGATGCTTAATATTTATTTAAATCTAATCAAAATTAGATATAGTATTATGATAAAATATTTTAAATCATGTCTCCAATCTTTGGTGAATAAATTGAAAATCTACGTGAATATTAAGGTTGTATAAATCTGAGATTGAACACTAGCTGTAATTGTGTTCAAGAAATATTTTCAAGAAAGTTTGAGGATGTAGGCATTTGCTGAACCTCGTTAAAAGAAAAATTGTATGTATCTCTTCTGCACTCACAAGTGGTTCTTATTAAAAGAAAACTATAATAACAAGTGCAAAATAGTTGATGATGAAAATATCATCTTATCTATGGTAGAAATTTCATATACCAAGAAATATATGAGATATAATCAATGATGAAATATTACTCTTGAAAGATGGAGAAATCAGATTGTATAAGATCATATATTTCATGAAATTTCTTGAGGTTACAGTTTTGACATCTGATAAAAGTGATGTTATCTCAAGATGCTTACATCATCTTACATAGAAAAATGATCATGTAGTACCATACTAAGAAGAAGAGTTGAAAGAGAAAGTTTTACAAGGAGAGTATAAATAACTCTTATGTATAAGATGATTGTTTGGAAGATTGCATGTAAAAGAATATTTGGACTTGAAGTTCAAATAAATCTTCTATCTGAAAGGGGTGCAAATGACTTGAAGTCCAATGACCCGAGAGAATATATGAGCTCTATTTATAACAGTTCGGAAAATATAATATATATGATTGTAATAAATAACCTGAAGATGATGCTTTCAGGGGGAGATATATGATCATAAGCGTAGTTGTACTCTTTTTCCTTATCATGGTTTTTATCCCATTGGATTTTTCTATGAAAGGTTTTTAATGAGACAACAAAAGAACATGCAAAAGATAAAAATCTAAAGAGGAATATTATGATTCCAATGATGAAAGACTATCATCTTCATCTTCAAAGTCTTTGACATACATTGATGAGATTTTGAGAAACAAAGATAATAATTAAGAGGAGTCACTTGCGTCATGACCGATAGAAGAATGGCGATACACATTTACTATGATTCATTCAAGAGAAGATTTGGCGAACCATTTAGGCATTTCCAACCATTACGTTTAATAAGCTACTTTATCATATTGGTTCGGTCATCTCGAAGACTTCAAGTGATGTACTCAAGAGGGGGAATAAAAGCGTGTTGCACTCTTTTTCCCTTAACCATGGTTTTTCTCACTGGGTTTTCCTGGTAAGGTTTTTAACGAGGCAATATCTCACATGCGCATTTGGAAGTATATTTTTATAATGGTCATCCAAGGGGAAGTGTTATGAATATTCTATATTGTATGGATGTCCATTATCGACCCATTAGTAGATCTGGTGTATAACCTAAAACCCTAATATTGTATCACTATATATATGTTATATCCTATGGGATAGATAATAATACAAGAGAATAATTCTCTAAACCACTTGTTATAGCAGTTTATCCTTATTGTATTAGTATGTGTAACTCGAAATTAGTATTGAAGTCAGCCAAAAAAACTAGCTACAATCTTAGCAAAATAAAATATATACAAGAGAAAGACCTGTACATCTCTTTTCTAAATGCCATATTGTTTAAGAACATTTATTGTCCAATTTAAACTGCATATCAAAAAATATTTTGATCTAGATTGTTTATTAGATTATGGTCCATGTGTCGCATTTTTAATAATTCAAACAGCCAAAAAAATTTCAACATTATTTGATTATAGAAAAGATTGTATACTCTGACGGATATAGGATTGTATAATCTTATGTGTCACATTTTTAATAATTCAAATAGTCAAAAAGATTTCAACATTATTTGATTATAGAAAAGATCTAGGATTTTATACTCTTATTGTTCAATTTAAACTGCATTTCAGAGTATATATTTTCATATATGTCCTAGATCCATGTGTCACATTTTAAATAATTCAAATACCAAAAAAAATTGAACACTATTTGATTATAGAAAAGATCTAGTATTATATACTCTTATGGATCTAGGAATTAATTTATACTCTTATGGATCTAGGACTGTATACTCTTATAGACAATAACTTTTTAGAATTTTAATCCCATTTTATTCTTATGGATTTAGGATTGTATAATCTTACTTTTCTGTGAGTCATGCTTGTTGTTTTTGTCGAGTTGCTTGTTCATTTTTTTCACATCAGTCTCCAATATTAGTCATGATTACTGTTACAATTATGGATCTAGGATTGTATACTCTTATGGAAAATATTTTCTTAGCATCTTAATCCGATCTGTTGTATCACTCATGAATTCTTTTAGGCAATGTTTTCTTAGGACCTTAGTCTGATTTGCAATACCACTCTTGTAAGATATGGTGTTATGTAGCTGTTATTTGGTGTATATATTTCGTACAGTACTTCATATTATTTTATCATTATAATGTAAATATTTCTCTATTTTGTATGTTTTTCATGTATATTAAGTTTTGTTAACATATATTTAAATTTTAAAACAGACATATATTACTCAATAGATGAATATAAAAAAATACCGGTACAATATTCCACATCGCCTAAAAAATTGGGCAATAGTTTAGAGTCATACTATAAAAGAGACCAAAATGATTCAGAATACAAGTGAGTAGAAAGATTAATTTATTAGGTATTCAAACTTAAAAAACTTTAATTTGGTTTATTCCAGTTCTTTATTTTAAAGATTTTTAAAAAGTTAAATATTATAAATATTTAAAGATAAATATTTAAAGTTAAATATTATAAATATTTAAAACTTTTAAAAATTTAAAAATTAAAAATATTTATATTAAATATTATAAATATTTATATTTTTAGAAAGTTAAACTTTATTAAATATTAATAATATTTAAAATTTTATGAAGTTTCAAATATAAAGTTTAAATATTATCAATATTTTAACTTTTAAAAAAATTAGAAGACTTTTAAAATATTAATAATATATTTAAACTTTTAGGAAACTTCAAATATGAGAAATACTCAACCGTTTTAATAATTCTAAGTATTATAAATATTTAAACTTTATAAGAAGCGTCAATCTTATAAAATGTAAATGGTTACAATCTTAATAAATAACATATCAACTCAATCTAATATTTATAATACAAAACAATAAATATTAAAATTTAAGATGATATAGTGCGAGTTTAAATATTTCGGGACGGTATATAGCGGGACAAGTTTCATTAATTCGGTGTTACACGGGTAAAATATTATTTCATTATTTTGTTAACACTATTGATATCAGAAAATAGACATATCTAATTATATTGATTAAATAAATATTATGTAAAAAATATATTATATTACGGTATTATATGGTTTAACCTATAAAATTAACAATTATTATACAATTATTTAACCAATAAATACAATTTATAATTTAAATGTTTTAATTATAAATAATTTACCCTGCGGTGTAGTGCGGTCCTAATCTAGTAAGTTCAATAAAATTGGAAGAGTCTTCATTCTTCATAAATCATAAACTCGTACGTATATACATGATACAAATATAATATATGTGTATGTTTATACACATATCCTACAAACATATATTGGATGCATGGAATGAAATATTTGTTTTGGTTAACATACATTGTACGGATTTGAAAATAATACAGTAACTACGTTAAACCCAAATCATTAGACAATCATATGCAGAGAGTAAATGTATGGTCGTTGTGTTATTAATAACAAAACCTAGTAAAATAAAGTCGACGACAAACATAATAAAGAAAGAACATGATGACTAATCGGACCATTTGATCAAAAGTGCTCGAATTAACAGTGTGACACATAGAGATACAATACAAATAGATTTGTTTATCCTATTGTTTGTTTTTTTTATTATCAAAAAGGTGTTACCATTAAATAGAGGTAACATACAAGACATGGATTGTTTAAGGTACAACCTAGGGTAAGATAAAGCAAAACATAGATAAATAGAAGTACAAGAATAGATAAGAACATTTGATGTGAGAGGCTTGCGAGCTATGAATCATATGCTAAGGAGCAGCATGGAATCTGTTAGATCAAGGAAAATCGATGCAGACTCCATGAACAAGTCAAAGGAGTAGAAAGCCACTGTCTTGATTCTTCGAAGACTTGGCAGAGATGAGAATGGCAAAGCTGTGTTGAGAAAGGCTCGAGCAGGGGAGATAAGGCTCTGATAACCAGTTACTACAGAAGTAGTTGTTGGTCCAAGGTTGATGAAACAGGGCTTGGAGAGGTTGTGGTAACCACTTCTCCTTGGAGTGAAGGTCATAATGCCACTAATCATTAAGTTTCTATGAGGGAGCTTCATAAAGCAGATGGTTTGCAGTTTTGAGAGCTTTGCAATCAGACGAGGTGGATAAAGGAGGCTGGTGAAAGCGAAGTAATCCCAACATTGTAAATGTGGGATCATAATGCCAAGCTTCATCAAGCAGTCTCCCTCAAGGAGAACATCCCTAGGAGATCCGACAAGAACGGTTTTCAAATAACTCTCATACCATTCTAACAATGATGGTGGCTTAAGGATCAGAAGCAGTCTTCGAACTAGTGATACCATTGAGCAAACCAAGCGTTGAATAGGGAGGGAGAGAGTGGAGTTAAGACCAAACTTGGATACACACTGAACTCGACACAAAGGTTTTTCAAGCAAATTATAAGAAGCCAATATTCTGCTATCGAGGGAACCTCGTCTTGACCAAGCAGATAACACCGGGACTAAACAATTTGAACTTGATATAAAACGATTAAAGACGGATCGGGGAAGGTTCCAGTGTAGGGATGAATCATAAACAGAGTAGACTATCTACCAGGGTTCCAAACTAAGATTGGGGAGCAAACCTGGGCCAAAGAGAAAGCGAGGTTGGAACAGAGCAAGCCGGAGTTATGGTGTTCTTTGTCAAGATCTTCAAAGGCTTCGGTGTCAACACAGAGCTCCCGTCCCGCTGCCGCCAAGTAAAATACTTGGAGGGAGGATATAACTCCGAGGATAGGTGCGATGTTAAGGTTGACTGTGGAAAAAACCAGATCGAGAGATAATCACCAAGAACCAGGACATTCAGGGGGTTGATAGGTGAACTCAGGCAGTTGGGTACTCAGACGAGCAGTCTCACTGAGAGAGGAGGACAAAAGCGGAGGCACGATGGGCGGTGGATGAAGCTGATGCAAAATTGGAGCTGATATCTGGACTTTCAAGAGACCTCCGGTGAAGAGAACCAAAAACACGGACAAGAATTGTAGACAGAAGTAGTAAAGGAGCAGAGCGATTGAGAGATCCCGACGCCGGAGAAAGATGAGTAGAGCGGCGTCTCGATTATCGTGCCTGAGAGAGAATTAGGGCGAACTCTTTTTGCTCGTCAAAAAGGCGGAAGGAAATATGTATAGTGATTGATTTATTAGTGTTTATCCTATTGTCTTATTGGACGATTTACGGTCTTTTAAACTTGAGCTTATATTTAAGTTGATGTAAACCAAAGATTATATGCAACTAGCAATCGATCCGCGCTACGCGTGGTAGTTAGATGAAGGTATATTCCGAATTTTGTTGTGTATATTTTTTTTGGTTTTTGTAAATTCATCTTTACGTTTGTTTTTGTATTTAATTTTGGTTGCTTATGTTGTTTTGTTGGATATATTAATAAAAATATGTTTTGGAGTAAGTATAATTTAGTTTGCTGTTTTTAAAGGAAAAATTGAGATCATCTTGTGTGTTTATAATGCTTTAAAAAAAAGTTATTATTAGAAGTTAACATTGTTTAGTTGAAGTTGTTGTTTTGTTGTAGCTGTTAGTTGTCATTAATTTATTATTATTTTCCATTTTGTGGTTGGATTGTTATTTAATATTTTCATATGTATTTTGTAAACTGTTGAGTAATTTTTTTGTCAATTTTTTAGTGTTTGGAATGAAAAATATTGTGGATTTGATTAAGAAAAATAAATAAGTTATTTATTGTGGATTTTATTGTCAATTTTTTTTTCTAAGCTATTTTTGTTTGTTTCATTCAGACCCAATTTCTCTGTAAGGCTTATATTTTTTGGGTTAATTGGACCATTATTTGTATGTTATTGAGTTGAAATTGATTTGTTCTTTTTCAAAATCCGATGTCCTCGTGAACGGATAGGAGAAGAGCAATTTTCCGATCTAGAGGTCTGTTTGAGGATTGAACTTATGTCTTTGATGCTCGTAATCGTTTTTTTCAGTCATTCCTATCGTAATCGTTTTTCCTTGATTTTTTTTGGGGGTTTGCGTATTTGGTTGATTCCTTGCTCGCTTTGCATCTATTAGGGATATTTGGTTATCCCTTGTTGATTTTGTTAAAGGTGAATGTCAATTGGGTTGCAAATTTGTTTATATGAAAATATGTTGGGTTCTTTAGGTTTTCTAATTAAGTTGTGAGTTGTTTTGTGTTATTTGTTGTAATTTTTTTTCCCGTTTGTCGTGTGAGTGATTTTTTTTGGTTCGATGTGAGTTGTGTTTTGGGGAAAATTAATTTTCTTTGTTTATCTTGCTGTAATTTTATAAAGTCCGAGTTGTTTTTTTGTTTCTTCGGTTGTCTTTTTCATATAATTTTGTGTTACGGTTATCTGACTGTGACATTCATATATCTGAATCTTTTTAGTTTATTAAATGTGTGTTCATCTCTTTGCGTCTTTGTCTTTGGTGATGGATTTCTGAAGTGCTGTCAAATAATTATTTTAACTGATTTCTAGTTGTGTTTCCTTGATTGTTTGAAAATGTTGCTTGGGTTGCCTTGTTTTGATATTTGTAATTTTAAATTATGATCAGTTTAATAGAGATCTTTAACTATATTATTACCACTAATGAAAAATTATAGTATTGTTTTCTTATTTTAATATTTAATTTATTTTACATAATTGTTTTTTATTTAAACTTTCGATTAATTATAATTAACAAAAATATGCACTAAATGAATATTTTAAATTTATTTTAAAATAAAAAATAGAATTCATAGGATTTAAAAATAGTGATGGGTCTAGAGAATTTGAATGAAATAGTGTTGGACCTACAGATTTTTGATGAAATTTAGGTGATCAGTTTGTCATTTGTATGATTGTTTAAAGAGCTTATTAAAATCTGTAAGGCAATTGTTTTGTGTTATTTGTTGTAATTATTTTTTCCCTTTTGTCATGTGAGTGATTTTTTTGATTCGATGTGAGTTGTGTTTTGGGGAAAATTAATCTTCTTGTTTATCTTGCTGTAGTTTTATAAAGTCCGGGTTGTTTTTTGTTTCTTCGGTTGTCTTTTTCATATAATTTTGTGTTACGGTTATCTGATTATGATATTCATATATCTGAATCTTTTTAGTTTATTAAATGTGTATTCATCTCTTTGCGTCTTTGTCTTTGGTGATGGATTTGTGAAGTGCTGCCAAATAATTATTTTAACTGATTTCTAGTTGTGTTTCCTTGATTCTTTGAAAGTGTTGTTTGGGTTGCCTTATTTTGCTATTTGAAATTTTAAATTATGATCAGTTTAATAAAAATCTTTAACTATATTATTACCACTAATGAAAAATTATAGTATTGTTTTCTTATTTTAACATTTAATTTATTTTACATAATTATTTTTATTTAAACTTTCGATTAATTATAATTAACAAAAATATGCACTAAATGAATATTTTAAATTTATTTTAAAATCGAAAAATTGAATTCATTGGATTTAAAAATAGTGATGGGTCTAGAGAATTTGAATGAAATAGTGTTGGACCTACAGATTTTAGATGAAATTTAGTTGATCAGTTTGTCATTTGTATGATTGTTTAAAGGGCTTATTAAAATTTGTAAGGCGGTTGTTTTGTATTATTTGTTGTAATTTTTTTTCCCGTTTGTCCTGTGCGTGATTTTTTTGATTCGATGTGAGTTGTGTTTTGGGGAAAATTAGTTTTTTTGTTTATCTTGCTGTAATTTTATAAAGTCCGGGTTGTTTTTTTTGTTTCTTCGGTTGTCTTTTTCATATAATTTTGTGTTACGGTTATCTGATTGTGACGTTCATATATCTGAATCTTTTTAGTTTATTAAATGTGTGTTCATCTCTTTCCGTTTTTGTCTTTGGTGATGGATTTGTGAAGTGCTGCCAAATAATTATTTTAACTGATTTGTAATTGTGTTTCCTTGGTTATTTGAAAGTGTTGTTTGGGTTGCCTTGTTTTTATATTTGAAGTTTTAAATTATGATCAATTTAATAGAAATCTTTAACTATATTATTACCACTAATGAAAATTCTAGTATTGTTTTCTTATTTTAACATTTAATTCATTTTACATAATTATTTTTTATTTAAACTTTTAATTAATTATAATTAACAAAAAAATATGTACTAAATGAATATTTTAAAATAAAAAATTGAACTCATAGGATTTAAAAATAGTGATGGGTCTAGAGAATTTGAATGAAATAGTGTTGGGCCTACAAAGTTTAGATAAAATTTAGTTGATCAGTTTATCATTTGTATGATTGTTTAAAGGGCTTATTAAAATCTGTAAGGCCCATAAAATTAAAAAGATGTGGCTGATATGGCAGCTGAAGTGACTGCACCAAAAACGAGGAAAGCTAACTTTATATATATATATATATATTGTTTGTCCAATTTAAACTTTTTTTTTGGGGGAGGGGGTTACATGTTAAGTTTATTTAATTTAGATTGTTTACTTGTACGTGGCGATACATAATTCAAATTAAAAGCCAAATTTCCAACATTTATGATTTTTGGTTCATGCGTCGCATTTTTGCAGCTTCTTAAAACCAAAAACAAAATCTTAGCTAAAATTCCTCTTTGCGAGATGTCGAACAAGACATAATATATGGCTTTGTTTTAGATTCTCAACATTTATTTATTGGAAGATAATATCCTAATAACACGTCACAAACATAGCCATACAAGTGGAATCAACAAGTGAATAAAATGCTATATAATCCAAAGGGTTGAGCTTGGTCAGGATCGTTCCAGTGGTTGGAACATGGATAATTCTGGTGACAAGTTAGTTTGCCGTCGTATATGCGTAAACGTACACAATTATGTTGTTGCGTCTCCATATATCAGTGCCACATAGAAGAGTGCTTATTTCTGAATAGCCACCAAGGAATGAAGTTTTGAAACTGTATTGTGTATCTACTGCCCATGTAGCCTCCAAAGAACAGTTTGTAACAGTAAGCTTCTTCACATACTGTTGAAAGTGGCTTTGTATGTGTACCTTTGTACTTACTTTTTGCGATTTCTCAGCACCAATCTTTTGCCGCATAAGGGCTGTGTCCATTTGTGTCTCTGTCCCCAAAAATATATATTCAAAGGTACTATAAAATATCAATTCTTTGCAGAACACATCAACACAACTTCGTGACTGGCGTTGGTCTCTTCAACACTCACAACTAACAGATTCATCAGCAAATGTTTATGAAGCGAAACTCTCACTTAAAATTGTGCCTTCAATAATTTTTGTAGTTTTGAGTTTACTAAAGTATGCAGATATGTGACCACAAAACCAGAATGTGAGATAAGCAAGGAGCCATGGTTTGGTGATTGTACTTGTGATCTATTTTCTCCCAACATCCTTGTGTGTAGGTGCTTATATTGCCATTTGCACCAGCATTGGTGCTTTACTACACCACAAAGAAGTTGTGGTCATGCCACCTGATTCCTGCATCATCCTCATTTTTCACATCAATCTTACCTTGGATCTGTTTTTGTATTTGAGCCGCCAAAACTCAGAAGATTTTTTCTTCCTCTTCTTCTTGCGTGTTAGTCGTTGCCTCCGACGAAACACTCCGCCGAACACTGGCTGCTTATAAAACCACAGCTTATCACCATTTATGTTCCAAAGTGTAATGTTTGCTTGTAACATAATCCTCATATGTTTCATTTTCAAACGATAATTGTTCAACAATATTGTCTCATGCCTGTCCTTGAATTTAAATTTCCATGATTTAAAAAAAAACCTCAGTTGCTGTCTCTTTCGTTGTAAGGCGTGCTCTGCTCACTAGGAGACATTTCATGAAACACTTGAGATGCACAAAATTTGGCCTTTAAACATGTTGACTTCTCACCACACTCAGCCACTTCCAAGACATGTAAAACTTTTTTTAATATCACTTCTTCATGAGTTAACAAAACTTCAATGCAATAATCAGAGTGTAAATCATTAAAAACCAGACCCGTTTGTGACTGGAATCGATCCAATGATTGATGATGGGTCCTGATGATCCTCCAAGACAGAATTCTCAATATTTTTTTTTATGTGGTTGGATTGGAGAATACCTATCTGTTGCCAAATCTGAAGCTTTTTCCTCCTGCGATTGTTCCTGTTCTTGACGAAAATCAGTCTCTACCATCGTTTTTTTTGTGGCTAAGAGCGGCTCTTGTTTCAGACTTGACACTGGCTGCAGAGTAATTGGAGCCGAATTCCCAAATCGGACATACAATGTTGACTTGAATTCTTTCCAATTCTTGAACCAAGTAAGAGAGCATCTCCCTCTAATTTCTGTGACACCAATTTGTATCTTTTTCACCAAGTTATCTCCCTTCCCTTCCATACAGCAATGTCCCGCAATGTCCCTTCTAACTTGTGATCATCTTCTAACCCATTAATCTGAGATGACAAACCTCTAGTTTTAGCAAGAAAGATATTAAGAACAAAGCTTGCCTTATGGGAATAACTCTCTTATTCACTTAAAGAAAATAACTCAAAACTTTAAGTTCTCTCTCACAATCTCTTAATATCAATCTCTAAAACTCATAGATTTACCACAACTTGGCAACTCTATATATAGAGACTAATCAATGTTTAGATAACTCATAAACCCACTAATCCTAATCCTTTAAGGAACCATTACTCGGTAGGATAAGGATGACTTCTTTCTTAAGTTATCTTCTTATTCTTCAAGCTTATCCCAACAATCTCTCCTTTAAGCTTGAAGTTCTTCCTTGACATGCTATGAACTCCAATGTGATTCCTCATAACCTTGAACTTGTTCTTGTCAAGTGCTTTGGTTAAGATATCAGCCTTTTGTTCAGCTCCAGGAACGTGCAACACTTCGACTTGTCCGTTGTCAACACACTCACGAATGAAATGGTACCGTCGGTGAATGTGCTTGCTGCGGCCATGGAAAACCGGGTTCCTTGTGAGTGCTATAGCTGACTTATTATCAACCCGTATCATCACTTTCTCACAAACTCTTCCAACAATTTCAGCAAAGAGCTCCTGTAGCCATATGGCTTGTTTAGCAGCCTCTGTAGCTGCCATAAATTCAGCCTCACATGAAGATAAAGCTACTACTTGTTGTTTTCAAGAACACCATGTGATTGGACATCCATTGAAGTAAAAAACGTGACCAGCTGTGCTTCTTCCATCGTCAATATCCACACTGTGACTACTGTCACTATAGCCTATCAAGCCCGATTGTTCCCCTTGCCTAAAACAGAGTCCATGATCAAGTGTTCCTCGAAGGTATCGCAGAACATGCTTCAGAGCAGCACCATGCGACTCTCTAGGCTCTTGAAGATACCGGCTCAAAACACCAACAGAGTATGAAAGATCGGGCCTGGTATGAAGTAGGTACCTTAAACAACCAATTTGTTTCCGATAGAGCCTTCCATCAATACACCGTGGGTCTTGTGACTTAGAAAGCTCCAGACCAGGTTCCATTGGAACGAGAACAAAGTTACAATCACACATCCCTGCTTCTTCTAGAATCTTCATTGCATACCTCTCTTGTCTTAACGCTATCCCATCTCCTCCTTGATGAACTTCAATGCCGAGATAATATGTGAGTTTTCCCAAGTCGCTCATCTCAAATTTTCCAGCCATCTCTCTCTTGAAGTCAAGTATTAGCTCAAGACTAGAACCAGTGACAAGCAAGTCATCTACATAGACTGCTACAATGAGAAGACTTTCTTTACCTTGTTTTCTGTAAAGAGATGGTTCTTTAGTGCATCTAACAAAGTTTAATTCACCAAGAATGATGTTTAACTTCAAGTTCCAAGCACGAGGGGCTTGCTTAAGTCCATAAAGTGCCTTATGCAACTTGTAGACCTTTTCTTCATTGTCTTTAACAACAAAACCTTCTGGCTGAACAACATACACATCTTCTATCAATTCTCCATGAAGAAATGCAGTCTTCACGTCTAAATGGTGTATTTCCCAAGCACTTGAAGCAGCCAAAGCAATAATGAAGCGTACTGTTTCAATTCGAGCAACTGGTGCAAAAACCTCGTCAAAATCTATTCCATGTCTCTGCACATATCCTTTGGCAACAAGCCTCGCCTTGTGTTTATTTATGCTGTTATCTGCATTTCGTTTCAGTTTAAACACCCATTTCAAACCGATTGGCTTCACTCCAAAAGGTAAATCGACTAAGCTCCATGTGTTGTTCTTTGTTATCGACTTGATCTCTTCCTCACAAGCATCTCTCCAAACCTTGAACTCGCTTGCTTCTCTGAAATTTCTTGGTTCTTCATTAGCTGCCAACAAAAGATTTTCTCCTTCTATATCAGCTAATAACACATAGTCACTCAGGTAGCTTGGTCGTTTGACTTGTCTTCCGGACTGTCTTAAAACAAGTTCTTGAGGCTGAGATTGCGGCTGTGTGATAGAGCTCTGCTGCACAGATTGCGGCTGTTCCTCTGTAGGTTCAGTTTCAGACTCATCCGTAGCTTCGTCTTCCTCAAAAATATCATTAATTCCTTCATCTCCTCTGTTTTCCTCTGTTTCTTCTGTGACAACCACTTCTCTAACTCCATTGTTACCAAACTCCCCAAAACTAATTGAAAAGTTTCCTGATTCTTCAGGGTTTTCCACATGATCATTCCACCTCCAGCTCTTATCTTCATTAAATACAACATCTCTACTAACAGTGACCTTCTGGTTGGTTGGATCAAGTAAACGATACGCCTTTGAGCCAGGTTCTGTCCCAAGATACACAAGCTTTCTCGACCTATCATCAAGCTTTTTCAGATGCGGAATCTCGACTTTAGCATAGGCGACACAACCAAATACCCTCATATGTCCCACATTCGGCTTCTTGTTCTTGAAACATTCATCTGGTGTCTGAAAATCCAAACTTCTCGTTCCTACCCGATTGATGACATAGGTTGCATGCCTTACTGCTTCTCCCCACAGGTAATTTGGCATGTTCATATGCTTCAAGAGACTTCTAGTCATCTTCAACAGTGTCCTATTTGCGTCGCTCAACAACACCGTTTTGTTGCGGTGTATATGGTGCCGTAAAGTGTCTATTGATGCCTTCTTGTTCGCAAAAAGTGAGAAATTCGTGAGACATGAATTCTCCACCTCTGTCAGTTCTAAAAGTCTTGATAAATAGGTTAGACTCCTGTTCTACCAAAGCTTTAAACGCCTTAAACTTCTCGAATGCTTCACTTTTCTCCTTTAAGAGAATGGTCCACATATACCTTGAGTAATCATCGATTAAAACGAAGATATACCTCTTGTGCGCAGGCGTAGATGGTGAGATTGGACCACATAGATCCCCGTGAACTAGTTCTAGTGCTTGTGTTGCTCGGTAGGATGTTGCTTTTGGAAAGGTTTGCCTTGTTTGTTTACCAAGCAAGCAAGACGCGCAAGTCTCCTTCTCCTTTGGTACACTCGATATCCCAGTCACTAACTGTTTTACCACCATAGTCTTGATAGTTTCGAGACTCACATGTCCCAAACGTGAGTGCCACAGGTTAGAATCACTTGAAGCCAAAAGCTGCAGACACCGTGTACTATCAACTTCCAATTTGACTTTGTACAACCTGTTTCTCGAACGATTGGCTCTTACTATCAGATTTCCTTCTTGATCGTGCAAGGTGAGATGACCCTCTTTCATCCTGATATCACAGCCTGCTTCAGTAGCTTGACCCAAGCTAATAATATTGCTCCTGAGATTTGGTATATAGTAGACATCTGTTAACAGCTTACGTCCTCCTCCTTTGGTAATAAACGGAATCGAACCCTTCCCTTTGATAGCAATGGTTGTATCATCACCAAATCGAACTCTTCCTGTGACCATTGGATTAATGTTGCAGAACAAAGCATAGTTTCCTGTCATATGGTTACTAGCACCATTGTCTAAATACCAAGTCTCATATGAGCAGTCTTCAAGCTCTCTTGGTTGTATCTTCTTCTCATTAAGATACACTACTTCATGCATCATTAGAGATTCAGCCTCATGAGTGTTATCTTCTTCCTTCTCCAAAGTTTCTTGTGCTTTGATTAATTTTATTAAACGATCAGGAAAGTTCGATGCATAATGTTCGATCTTGTCGCACCTGTAGCAAGTGATTCTTGATTTGTCCTTTTGTTGATAACCCGAACGTCCTCTGCCTCTGCCTCTTCCACGGTATGAGCCTCTACCACTACCTCTGCCACCATCATAACAGAAATCATAGGATTGAGGTTCTAAGTTGGCATACATAAGCTTGTTTTGGTTGTCTTGTGACTCTTCTTCATCATGAATTCGTTCCTCATAGGTCTTTAATCTGCCAACAATATCTTCAAAAGTTGTTGTTTTTAGATCAAGGACCTGCTCAAGTGCTGCGATGATATGAATATACTTCTTTCTTGGCAAGCTTTTCAGAAACTTCTTCACAATTTTCGTCTCTTCAATGTTTTCTCCTAGCGATGCTGATTTTGTGGAGATCTCTGAAAGTTTACCAACAAAACTGTCAATAGTATCGGTTTCCTTCATCTTCAGCCTATCAAATTCAGCCATGAGAGTCTGCAGTTTTGCTTCTTTGACACGATCAGCACCTAGATTCCTTGCTTTGATGGAATCCCATACACCTTTAGCAGTAGCTTGCTCACCAACTTGTAAGATCATCGACTCAGGTATGGATTGGAAGAGTAGAGCTCTGGCAAGGTCGTTCTTTTCTGGTTCCGTAGTTCCAGGATCAATTGCTTCCCATACTTTGTGAACACGCAACGCAACGTCCATCCTCATTGCCCATACCGTATAATTGATTGGTGTTAGCATAGGGCACTGGATGGATGATGATGTGTTCTCCTTCACCTTGATGCTTGCAGCGGTTAACTCACTCATGATTCGAATATCAAACCTAGAAGCTCTGATACCAAATCTAGTTTTAGCAAGAAAGATATTAAGAACAAAGATTGCCTTATGGGAATAACTCTCTTATTCACTTAAAGAAAATAACTCAAAACTTTAAGTTCTCTCTCACAATCTCTTAATATCAATCTCTAAAACTCATAGGTTTACCACAACTTGGCAACTCTATATATAGAGACTAATCAATGTTTAGATAACTCCTAAACCCACTAATCCTAATCCTTTAAGGAACCTAAACCCACTAATCCTAATCCTTTAAGGAACCATTACTCGGTAGGATAAGGATGACTTCTTTCTTAAGTTATCTTCTTATTCTTCAAGCTTATCCCAACAAAACCCTCAAGCTTCTGCGCAGAACCTGACTTAAAGTGAGCATGCCTTTTTTTTTTTACTTCATTTTGTTTACCATAATCACACTTGAGAATCAGAAGTTTGTACTCTCCTCTGTTTGTTGTTTGATGTAGAATTAAAAACTTGGGGGGGGGGGGGGGTTGGTCATCTACTCTTGAGATTTTCCAGCCTAATCTCAACATCAATCCTCTGATTTAAACTGAACCCAACTCACAAACTGTCTTGTGATAATTTACAATTTATACCACCAAAACAAAGGCCCTTCACCATGTAAAACTCACTGAACACAATTCTAACTTCTCTGCATCATTATAACCACCACTGGCATTCCTACATTTTTCATAGCAGGCCTATTGTTGCTATGGCAAGGTTCCGAGTAAGATACATGTACCTGAATGCCGGCAATCTGGAGGCACCCGATTGACTCGATCCACCAATCTCATGGACCGTCTCTCTCTCTCTCTGCGGCAAGTATTGGAGCACCATATCCAATTTTGCGCCCAATATCCGTCACCAGCACCATCTTCGTTAACTTCGCAAACCCAGAGTTTCACTCGCGATGCTTGGACTCAGTCACGTCACATGAGACAGTCAAAAACATTCTTTGCATATTTGTTGTAACTTGTATATACATCAAAAATTTCAGAACTTTTATTATTAAAAGTTATGCTTAAAAAACAAAAATGTTGGTTAATTTGGTTCGAATCTGTACTGTATACTAAAACAGGGTTCGATGATCTAAATGTTAAACCCAAAAGGCCAAAATGATTGAATCGGCTTTGTTATTAAACCTTGAAATGTAGAGTTCTTTACAAGAAGACATATATAAATTAGAGGTCTGTTGTGAAATTGCTGAATTTTCTCTCAAAAGAAAATACATTACTACTTCTACTTAAAAGATACTGTATGTGTGTATTTGAAGACCACCTCAACTGTTTGTGCCTGCCCTTTGGTGTCCCCTTCTTCTCACGTTTTTATTTGAAACTTGACCCTTTTAAACATGTTTTCTTGCAAATGCTCTTAGCCTCTTCGGGTTCCCACTAGCAGGAGTGTGTCTTCCAAGCAATGGCATGCATTGGCACCAATATAATGTTAATGTAGTGACCAAACTTCAAAAAGAACAACTCTCCGTCCTATCTGACTGATTTTGATTTTGTTTTTGTAGGTACTAATACTAATATTTGTTTAGCTGCATATGGTTAATTTTTTGTAGGTACTACTACTACTTGCCATTATTTCAGCATTCGCTATATATATTACATACATTCATACTTAACTAAACGACTTTGATTGACATTTAAGATCAGTTCTTGTTAACACAACACAGGTACGTACGATACTATAGTTTCTGGAAGACAAAAGCTAGCTGCGAAATATGATAAAAAGAAAGGACTCCAACAAATGACCTGTGGCACGACTCACATGCCTTCTTCTTGATGTTTTAGTGTTTATGATTAAAAAAGAAGAGAAAGGACTCCAACAATGTCGACCCGACTGACTCATCGCATGCCTTCTTCTTGATGTTTGTGATCCAGGATTTAGACCTTGCGGACTAGAAACAAACCGGCATCACTGTCTTCAGAGTCCGAATCCCTACCGTCACAGATCTGATTATATACAAAAAATAAAAATCATTAACTCAGCTGAAAGCATAGCAACAACATCGATATATATATATATATATATATATATATAATTAAAATGCAAAACAAAAATTATACCAACCCCAAATTTGCTGTTCTCCTAGTAGCTCTGGCGTCTCTTTTATTTTTGGGTTTGGACCCATGTCCATGTCCACTGAAAAGAAATCGTAGAGAAGATGTTCATACACATATGACGATCTGGATTATTTGCTTGCCTTGTTGCACCTGCTGCCATAACCATCACTTGAACAGAAACTATGATATAACCATCGAATCCTATGTCTCCGCCATTACTGCTTTTGCAGATCACAACAGTTTCTCCATTAATTTCCAGACAATCAATCATAACTACGGAATGCTTGCCAACATATTTGGCACCATTTACAGGTCCAATGTAAATAATACCTTTTCGATCCCAACCCTCAAAACATATCAAAGTCGCAACAACCGGATGTGTCTTGAGACGTATCAAAGCTTCTTTTACAGTATCATACTTGAAGATGCCTCTTATATGGCTATTGTTTCCGATGTTAACACTTGGTTTACGGCAATATATCAAAGTAGTTTTTCTTCTCCTCGATCGGGGGTTTCTGTGGGTATACCATGCATGTTTCTGAGCATAGAATAATCCATTGATAGGATTACAGCCATAACAACGATGCTTATCCTTGGGATCTATTTCTCTTGCATATTCCTCTGGCCTAACATTCTGGCACAGGTACATGGGCGATAACGCTGTGTACCCTTCGTCCCAGCCGTAGAGAACTTTACATATACTAATCAGATCGCATGTCGCATACGCCCAACAAAGAAAATGCCCGCGTTGGTTACGAATAAAACCAGCTGCATCTTTCAGCTTTTTCCTAGCTGTTTCATCCAGTAAATATATATATATATATATATATATATATATATATATATGGCCGCTAGTTTTCCCGTCTTCCAGTAGATAAATAGCCGACATTTCGAATCATGGATGCCCAACTGCTCTACTGGATTCGTTGACAGTAAAAGACTGAACCTTTCTTCACCCAAACACTTCTTCGCAGTTTCATGGCAAATAACATCTATCACATGATGTTTCAAACGCAAACGCAAGGCAAGTGGCAGTCCATCTACTATTTCAGACCTACTAGGCGAAACCATCGTAAGTCCCATTAGGATCTGTCCGTTGTAGCAACTCATCATTGTCGTCCAAGTCTGATTCAACATCAGTTTCTTCTTCAAAGTCCAACATAGAGGAGTCACTATCTTCTTCGTTAGAGGAGTCTATCAGTAATTTCTTCGAAATCCCCAACAGAGCTGGAACAACATGTTTCCCAACCAAATGTGAAATGATGAACACGTTTATGTTTCTTCTTCTTCTTATCCAGTCTGGATTTCCTTAGAAGAAGAAGAAGAAGCCACCAACTTTTTGGGAACTACTGGCACTTGTTGTGACTTGTGGTTGTTGTTGATCTGTGATGCAGTAACAACAAACAATGGTTTAACTCTGTAATTCCAATCTGGAGACATTTCCATATCACCAAGCCAGCTGCCATGATTCATCTTAACTTTACTACCGACAAGTGGAAACTATTTTGACCCCACTGGACGACTTTCCATCTGATCTTTTAATATCGCTCCTCCATCTATGACTTTCCAGCACGTTGTCAGATTCTGTACCACCAAAAGCCTATCTGTCTGACTGATGAAGGGATAGTTCGTTACCAGCTCGGTGAGACGAAGTGCATAGATACTGGGAGAGCTATTTTGATAGATTTGAGTTACACTACAAGAAAATAGTCGTTTTGCGATGGAAGAACCCATCGCAAGTCTCTCGCAAATCAACAATTGCAAGGGATTTGCGAGGGACAACTATTCCTCGCAAAACGCGTCTCGCAAACTAAAGGACATCGCAATTCCCTCGCAATTTTTGCGAGGGATATATTTCCTCGCAAATTACTCGCAATTTGCGAGGGACATGTTCCTCGCAAATCACACGCAAATTGCGAGAGACCATCTTAGTCGCAATTGTCACGCAATTTGCGAGGACGGGAAATCGTAGCAACTCCATCGCAATGTACCCTCGCAAATTTTGCGACAGCTTTGCCACGATTATATGAATCTGCCTAGTACTGCAAATCCCTCGCAAATTTATAGCAATTCTTCATATTTAATTATGAAGAATTTGCCAATTTTACATTTTTATGTTTGATTTTTTTTGTTTTTTGTTTTATATTATACAAAAAAAAGAATAATAAACAGAACAGAATTAAAAATTAAAATTAAAATAAAACATAATCCATACAAATACAAAAGTTGGGTTTAAGTTTTCTCCCTCACGGGGACAGAACAAAGTTAACAGAACAGAGTTTTTAAAAGGATTGAGAGAGAGACGTCACGTTTCTGGTCCCAGTTTGGCTACCAGCTGCTCTCGTTTCACCTGTGTTGCCCTCTGCGTTGGTGCCTTCTTGGTTGGTGCCTTCTGGGTTGCTCCCTTGTTGGTTGGTCGGGTTTCGAAACTTGGCAGCAAACTCAGGATCTTTTTCCGCGAGGTAGTCAAAGTATGCATCATAGCTATGCATTCTTTGATTACTTTCTTGGATTTGACTCGCCTGGGCTTGAATGCATTCCTCAGCGGCAGCAAGCTTCTGAGCCAAGAGAACCGGATCATTAGCTGGAGATAAAGGTTGTGGACAGCTACTGGTAGAGGACGCTTCAAACTGCAGAGAACCAACCCCAAATATTCTGTTTTTCTTCTTCGGAGCAACCTGAAGACAAAACAACAAACGACAAGTTACAAACATACAAAAGAAAACAATGGATCACATACTAAACAATCATCACATACAAAAGAAAACAATAGACATACTAAACAATCGCAAGTTATCACCAATTAAACAATCCTGAGTTATTCTATACTAAACAACTCTAAGGTATCACATACAAAAACAATCCTAAGTTATCACATACAAAAACAATCCTAAGGTATCACATACAAAACAATACTAAGATATCACAAAATCATTAACCATTGAGTATCTTGTAACTTACCTCAGTGTAAATTTTGTTTTTGGTGTAAATGGACACCCCACCAGAAGCAGAACTCTCTCCATTCTCCCCCGTACAAAGCTCAGATTCTAGCTCTTGAATCTTGGACGACACCTCATTGAACAGGGACTCGGACTTGCCATCCGTAAATGAGCCATCCGGTTTTCGATGAGTTTCATCTAAGATTCGTAGGAAATCCGGAGTTAACTCCCAGTGATCTCAGACTCAAAAAAAAAAAAAAAAGAGATAGATTAGTTAACAAGTAAAAGAGTTCAGAAGGCATAATCTTAAGAAAAGAAAAAACTTACGAAACTTACATGCTTTCGAGCACGGGCTTTAAACGAAGTTTGGCCTGAACGGTGCTTGTATATTCCGGTGCCATCCGGATCATGATAGCGAGCATTCCGACTGTTGATGCTCTTCATTTCTGATTTTGGATCAAGCCAATACCGAACAAGACCCTCCCATACTTGAGGATCAATCCACCGTGGCTTTGCCTCATCACCTTTCAGCTTCCACTTCAACTTCCACCTCGACACTTGATCACACATCCTTTCCTTCAACTTGTCTTCAAACTCCTTCCTCACTCTCTCGTTTATGCAAGGATCCCAATTGTATATTTGCTTCCAAAGAAAGGAAGGATTAGTCTATATTTAATGGCGAAAATGAAACCATATGGTAAAATAGCAAACAAATAGATTCACTTACCGCAAATGTTTCATACCAACGGTCGACCACAGTAGTTGGCGTCTGTGTCCAATTGGCATGGGGCTCTTTGAAATCTCTTTCAAAGATGCTTCGAACCGTAGAAGCAACACAGGGATCTTGCTCAAACCTTGAAAACAAATAAAAATTTTAGAATCCATGCAAATACAATTCGCAATTATATTATTAATTAAAAACTTAAAAAAAAATTCTTACCACACAGTTCCTGGAGGTCGTCGCGGATCTAGTTTAGTCAAACCAGCTCGACCAGGACTCTCGAGTAACTGCTCCAAAGTCAGATTGTTGAGACGTTGGGACATGACTGTAGCCGAGGAAGGCGCGGGTTGAGACGCAGCAATGTCAGGATCCGCCGCAGGAATTGGTGAAGGCGTATTATAACCAGGCGTCGCAGGCAGTGTTTGACGGCGGCTATTGTGAGAACTCGAAGGGGTGTGAGAACCGGAGGCACCGCGACGGTTAGAAGCAGTGGGAGAGGGATTAGAAGAAGTGGGAGAGGTTAAACCTCGATCCGACAGGAATCTTGTGTAATCGTTGCCTCCAAACATCTACAAAGAAGATCGAAATCAAAACCAAAACAAAAGGAAAGATCGAAAGCAAAATCGAAATAAAAACAAATCAAAAGTATAGAAGAAGAAATCAGATGAGATTAGTGTTTTACCTTGTCGGAAGAAGAACACCGGAACACCGAAACACCGGAAGAAGATCGGAGAGAAAACAAGGGTTGACAGAATATCGGAGAGAAAATTAGGGTTTGACGGCGAGTGTTTTGGGTTTGAGCTTCGCTCAAACTGCGATTGATCTTGTATATATAAACTTTTTAAAGCCTCGCAAAGCCCTAGCAAATATTGCGAGGGATTACCTACGGCGCCTCGCAAATCAATCGCAAATAAAAATATTGCGAGGGAATAACTAGGACCCTCGCAAGGCCCTCGCAATGTTTGAGTGTCTAGGGTTTACGGTATTGCGAGGGATTACCTAGGGCGCCTCGCAAATAAGTCGCAAATAAAAACATTGCGACGGATTAACTAGGAACCCTCGCAAGGCCCTCGCAATGTTTGAGTGTCTAGGTTTACGGTATTGCGAGGGATCTGCTAGGAAGCCTCGCAATGCCCTCGCAAAACTTGATTGTCTAGGGTTTACGATATTGCGAGGGACTAGCTAGGGACTGTCGCAATTCCCTCGCAAAACTTGATTGTCTAGGGTTTACGATATTGCGAGGGACTAGCTAGGGACTGTCGCAATTCCCTCGCAAAACTTGATTGTCTAGGGTTTACGATATTGCAAGGGACTAGCTAGGGGCTGTCGCAATTCCCTCGCAGTGTTTGAGAAAAGGTTTTACAAATTGCGAGGGATTAGCTAGGATCAGCCGCAAAGCCCTCGCAATATTTGAGTCTATATTTTACAATTTTGCAATATACGTAAACAATATTGCGAGGGACTTGCGAGGGACTAGCTATTAGCCCTCGCAAATCCCTCGCAAAGTTTGAGAATAGGTTTTACAAATTTGCGAGGGATTTGCTTGTGGCAGTCGCAAATTCCTCGCACATCACTCGCAAATCCCTCGCAATCTATACCCTAAACACTTACATTATCATCATTAGAATCTTCACTAATATCATACAGTTTGAAAAAGGAATCACATATCCTCATTCAAATTTACTCTTTCAAAAGCTCTAAATAAATCCCTTATCAAATATATCTTCTAACCCTATACCCTAAACAACTCTAAATAAACCCTTTACCCTAAACAACATTTACCAACCCTATACCCTAAACAACATATATTAATAAACAATCAAAAGCTTCTTGTCTCTTGATATTGGTTTGGGATTGCATTCCTTTAGTTTGAAAAGGTTAATGATCATTAGTAAACAATATTGGCAAGTTTATTAAGATGCGAGGGATTTGCGAGGGACTAGCGAGGTATCCGCGAGGGATTAGCTTAAAATATCGCAAATCCCTTGCAAATTGCGAGGAATTTGCGAGAACGTTTACCACTTCCTCGCAAGTCCCTCGCAAATTCCAAAGCAAATCCCTCGCAACGTAGTAACTCTTTTTTAAAAAAAAAATCAACAAAAAGAAAAACAAAAACAACAAAAAATACAATTACTCAATCAGATTCATTTTCTGAACTACTAGAATTAACATCATCATCATCAGAATCTTCTATGTCATCGGACTCTTCGAATTCGTCTACTTCATCCTCTTCTTCAGAAACATCGTCAACATCTTCAAATTGTCTATTTTGTGGATCAGTGTGGATAACATCTTCCGTTGACATGTTTGAAATGGTAACTTCACCGACTCTTTCTTGTTGCAACACGACTTGATCATCAACTAACCCGATTATACGGCCTCGAGGATTAACTTTAATGACTGATAACCACATTTCACGTCTTGGTCTTAAACGAGGATAGGGTAGAAAGCTCACTTGTTGTGCTTGTGATGCTAGGATGAAAGGATCAAATTTGGCGTACGATCTGTTCGCATTCACATCGACAACTCCCCAATTATTTACTCGCACACCTCGGGCCGATGGATCGAACCAATTACACTTGAAAAGTACGCATCTCAGATTCAGAAGCCCTGGATAATCAACTTCTAATATTTGTTGCAAAACGCCATAGAAATCGCTATCACCAGCTTGTACATAGATTCCATAATTTGCTGTAGCTTTGCGACTTCCGTGTGCGTACGTATGAAAAGTATAACCGCGAGTAAAGTACATCGGAGCAGTAGTGATCTTCGCTCTTGGTTCTTGAACAAGCTCATGCAACCAAAGAGGCAAGGGTTCATTTCCACATCCATTCTGAACCTATATAAATGAATAAGATATTTAGACTATTAGTTTATTTAAATTATAAATTATAATACATATACTTACATAGTATTTTAACCAATTAGCGAAATCCCGCTCTTTGTAAGCCTCATAGTCAGATTCTTCTAAATTAGGATATGCTTCACGAATCTGCATTTCAAAAACTCTAAAATAATAGAGATGTGTTAGTTCATTATCTTATAAAATAAAACTAATTTTAGTTTTTAAACAAGAATACCTCTCAAAAGGTTGAACATAATCTAGATTCCTCAAGATGTAATTGTGAGCTGCCCGACAATAGCTATGATCTTCCCACCAAACTTCCTTTAACTTTCCAGCAAGTCTTCCTATCTGAGCAAAGATATCTGGAACATCAGGAACGTTATATGTAGGTGCAACGCCTCCGTCATCATATCGTCGAGTACGTGTTTTTTTGGTTCTCACGGTGGGGCTAAAGTAGTATGATGTGAAGTGAGATGTTTCCTCTGTTAAACTCCCGGACTATTGACCCCTCAACTCTGGCAAGATTTTTGGCCTTTCCTTTTAGACCTTTCATAAACCGCTCAAAAGGATACATCCAGCGAAATTGCACTGGTCCACCAAGATCAGCTTCATGTGGTAGATGGATTGGAAGATGTTCCATCACATCAAAAAAAGCAGGGGGAAAGATTTTCTCCAAGTTACAAATTAACACCGGAATATTAGCTCGTAACTGCTCTATGCCATCACTGGTCAATGTTCTAGTGCATAAGTCCCGGAAAAAAACCCTGATACCTACAACCAATGAATAACAAGTTCATGGGTGAATTAATTATATAGGTGTATATATCAATATATAAATATATATGTATTATATATATATATATCATTATATACTTATATACCTGCAATAGCTTCGTGAACGTGTTTTGGCAAGAGCTCAAGAAATACAAACGGTAGTAGCCGTTGCATGAAGACATGACAATCGTGGCTCTTCATACCAGAAAATTTTTGGCCTTGCTCTACACATCTCGAAAATTTAGAGACAAATCCATCTGGAAACTTCATTTCAGATTTAACCCACTCGAACAACACCTTTTTAGCCTCTGCTGACAATCAAAATTGGGGTACTGGTAGTTTCCCATCTCTAGTAAGATGTAACTCGATCCTTGCGCATATTTCCGCCAAATCCAACCTAGATCTCCTGCTATCTTTTGTTTTACCCTGCACATTCAGAAGCGTAACGATGAAATTCTCGAAAAAGTTTTTCTCGATGTGCATCACGTCAAGGTTGTGCCGCAATAGAAGATCTTTCCAATATGGAAGCTCCCAAAAAATACTCTGCTTGTGCCAATTGTGAGCGCTTCCATATCCATCTGGCATGTTTGCTGGTGTGTGATAGTTACCCCCACGTTTACAGGTTTCTTGAGCGCCATAGTAATCAATCTGCTCAAATAAATCATTTCCAGAGACATAAGTTGGTGGAGGAACACGAACAACTTTATTCTTTCTGAACAACTTCTTGTTCTTCCGGTACGGATGATGCAAGGGAAGAAACCGACGATGACAATCAAACCAACAAGGTTTTCGCCCATGCTTTAACTGAAATGCCTCTGTACGTTCCATACAATAAGGACATGATAATCTTCCGTGTGTTGTCCACCCAGATAACATTCCGTATGCAGGGAAGTCACTAATCGTCCACATTAGCACTGCCCGCATATTGAAATTCTGTTTTCTCGACGAATCGAACGTCTGCACACCTTCATACCACAATTGCTTTAGCTCATGAATCAGAGGTTGTAAGAAGACATCTAGAGCTCGCTTTGGATGCTTTGTACCTGGTACCAAAATACTCAAGAACAGAAATTCGCTTTGCATACACATATCTGGAGGAAGATTGTATGGCGTCAATATAACAGGCCATAAAGAATACTGCCTCCCTGACATACCAAATGGACTAAAACCATCTGTACACAACCCAAGATAAACATTCCTACACTCTTGAGCAAAGTCAGGATATACCGATTGAAAATGTTTCCACGCCTTTGCATCAGATGGGTGTGTAATTTCTCCTTCTACAGTAGAATGTTCTGCATGCCATCTCATTGCCGCTGCAGTCCGTTTTGATTGGTATAGGCGTTTCAATCTATCAGCAACAGGCAAGTACCACATACGTTTATATGGCACTCGCGTCCTTCCTTGAGTAGGCTGATATCTCGGCTTCCCGCAAAACCGACATTCCTGCAGCTTAGCATCGTCTTTCCAAAAATCATGCAATAGTCAACGCACACATCAATCATTTCAGATGGTAATCCAAGACTCGCAACCAACTTCTGTATTTCGTAGTAGTTCTCAGCCGATACATTATCAGCTGGCAAATACTCTTTAATGAGTTCAGCCCAAGAATCCATGCAAATCTCACTTAAGTTATTATCAGCTTTAATTGTCATCATCCTAGATGCCAATGATAACTTAGAATGACCTTCTCTACATCCATCGTAGATAGGTTGATTTGCAGCATCTAACATATCATAAAAACGTTGTGCATCTACATTGGGTTCTTCCGTATTATTCTCAGGAAATGCAGCAGTAGTTTCATGAAATGCATCATTAACCATATCATGAAATCTATTTTGCTCATTATACCCATAAAAACCAAATTGATCAGATTCTTGATGCCCATAATTACTAGGTTGATCAACAGCATAATTCATACTACTACTTCCAACGTTACTGCCACAACTCTCTCCATGACATAACCATACATAGTAATTTGGCATAAATCCTCTATTGTAAAGATGCTTCTTCACTAGATTAAATTCCAAATATTTAATGTTCAAGCACTTAGGACATGGACAAAATATTGTACCGTTTTCACGAGCAAAGTCTTGGTTTGTCGCCTGGTACATGAAACCGCGCAACCCGTCACAAAACTCTTTCGTCACATCACCGGTCTCCGGATCTCTGTGATTGTACATCCACTGTCGCCTTGTGTATATCTCATGCTGCCCCCCTCCAAACATTATTGTAGAATTTAAAAAATTTTAGCCTTTTTTTTTGTAGCTTTTCTTTTTTTTACAATATTTTTTTTGGTATTAATTTTTTCTTTCAAATTTTATTTTTTAGTAGTAGAATGGCTTTTGTTGTAAGTGTTTTGTGTGTGGTTTCCATAGATGATGGACTTGCTATTTATAGGCATACTAAAAATAACTGCTATGGATTTGCTAGGAAATTTGCAAGGGATTTGCGAGGGAAATAAAAAAGATTTATTTTTTGCAAGAGACTTGCGAGGCATTCACTGTTTTACCGACAAAACAGTTACACCCGGGGAAAACGTGGTTGCCGACATCTTCATCCCTTGTAACTCCCTCGCAAATATATTTCACCGCGAATCCGTCGCAAGTTTTGCGAGGGATTTCCGTGAGTTTTGCGAGGAAGTTTCACGGACTCGCAAACCTATAGCAAATCCCTCGCAAGTTTGCGAGGGATTCTTCCCTCGCAAAACTTGCGAGGGATTTGCAACTTGCGTCGTCTTTCTCGCAAGTTGCTCTCAACTCCGTCGCAAATTTGCGAGGACCTTCTGGCGTCGCAAAGTTCCGTCGCAAAACGACTGTTTTCTTGTAGTGTTAACTGAATAATACGATTCTATTAGAATGTAGAAGGAGAATACAGAGATTGTATACTCGATATCGGAACTCTTTCAGATCAACATAGATCTCACAGACTCTCTCTCTAGCACATCGCTAGCTCTCGTTTACAAGTTATCTCTCTCTCTCTCTAAAATCCAAACATAATCATCTCAACAAGATACAACGTTTATTTATTCAAACACAATACTCTAACTGCAAACCCTCTCTTCCCCTCCGAGTCTTCAAACCCAGTCAACATCCCTCTTTGACTTCCTTCTCAACGGCTACTTCCTTCTTCTGCTGACGTGGCTTCTTCCCTTTGCGATAATAAGCTTGATGACACTTATCAATACTCCCCCGGAGACCAAGCTTGTCCTCAAGCTTGAAAGAAGGAAACAGACGAACAAAGGACTTGGAGGACATCCAAGAGTTATCCGCATGATCCTTGAAGCATTAAATCTCCGTTCCCTGAGTTGCACTTCTAACTCCCAGTCCTCAGTGGAACCGTCCTCAAAGCTCAACACCCGCGGAGGATCTCTACCATAAACCAGCTTAAAAGGCGTGGTCTTAATAGCAGAATGAAAAGAAGTATTATAAGAATACTCTGCCCATGCCAAATACTTCTGCCAGGTCTTAGGATGTTCCGACGCAAAACAGTGAAGGTATGTCTCCAAACACCTATTCAAGACCTCTGTCTGACCGTCAGATTGAGGATGATACGCCGTACTAAATTTGAGCTTAGTACCTGCAACGCGAGATAAGGCAGTCCAAACTTCTCCTAAGAAAATGCGATCACGATCAGAGACAATAGACTTAGGAAAACCGTGAAGCCTAACCACTCCTTCCACAAACTTGTTAGCCACATCCAAAGCAGTAAAAGGATGTTTAAGCCCGAGGAAATGGGCAGCTTTGCTCAAACGATCAACAACCACCAAAATCACATTCACACCCCCGAAGTAGGCAACCCTTCAATGAAATCTAAAGACACATCTTCCCAAATTGCAACAGGCACCGGAAGCGGCTGCAATAACCCCGCAGGAGCCAAAGTAGAGTACTTGTGGGTTTGACAAACTCTACACGCCTGAACATAACGTTGAACATCCCGTTGCATACCTTCCCAATGAAAACAAGTTTGAATACGCTTCAGGGTCTTAAGGACACCCGCGTGTCCACCCACCTTACTATCATGATATTCATGTAAAATAAGAGAGATGAAAGAAGAGGATCGTGGAATTACCAATCTCCTCTTGTACCACAGGTGGCCATTCAACAATGAATAATGACCCTTGGTAGTATCAGAAACTCCCATCTGAGTAATGATAGCCTTGATACCCTCATCTTGATCAATCTCTTTATACAAATCATGTAACTGCAACACCGATGGCACGGTCAAGGCCAATAAAACATGAGAAACCGAATGAGGGATGCGAGATAGGCCATCAGCAGCCTTAATCTCAATCCCAGGTTTGTAAACAATCTCCATGTCATACCCCAATAACTTCGTTAACCATCTTTGATATTCCATATTAACTCCTCTCTGTTCTAAAAGAAACTTCAAACTCCTCTGATCAGTATGCACAATAAACTTGCGGCCCAACAAGTAATGTTTCCACTTCAACACAGCCAACACTATCGCCATTAACTCACACTCATAAGCCGGTTTCAACTGCTCGCGGCTAGTCAGTCCATGACTGAAATAAGCCAAGGGACGTTTATCTTGCAATAACACAGCTCCTACTCCCGTTCCCGAAGCATCCGATTCAATAATGAATGGTTTAGAGAAGTCGGGTAAGCCAAGCACATGAGTTTTAGCCATTGCTTGTTTCAACTGATCGAAAGCATGTTGTGCTTCAGGAGACCAGAGAAACTGATCTTTCTTCAACAACTCCGTCAGAGGTCTCGCAATTGTCCCATACCCTTGGACAAACTTACGATAATAGCCAGTTAGACCAAGAAATCCTCGAAGTTGTTTAATATTGGTCGGAGTAGGCCACGTGAGCATAGCCTGTGTCTTTACTACATCCGTTGCAACACCTGCAACTGATATAATGTGGCCCAAATACTCAACATGAGGCACACCAAACATACACTTTTTGCGGTTAGCAAATAACTGATGAGACACCAATGCCTGCAACACCACTGACAAATGCTGAGCGTGCTCGTCCACTGACTCACTGTAGACCAAAATATCATCAAAAAACACTAACACAAACTTCCTTAAGAACTGCTTGAAAACCTTGTTCATCAGCGCTTGAAACATAGCCGGAGCATTAGTTAGCCCAAAGGGCATTACCAAGAATTCATAATGGCCCTCCAAGGTCCGAAAAGCAGTTTTAGCAACTTCCTCATCCTTCATACGAATCTGATGATAGCCAGAACGAAGATCAATCTTAGAATAGATGACTGCACCATGTAATTCATCTAAAAGTTGATCTATAACAGGAATCGGAAATTTATCCGGTACAGTGGCACGATTCAAAGCTCTGTAATCCACACAGAACCTCCAAGAAGAATCCTTTTTCTTAACCAGCAAAACAGGACTTGAAAACGGGCTTGTACTCGGACGGATGATGCCCGCACCTAGCATATCATCCACCATTTTTTCCATAACCTCCTTAGTAGCGTGGGGATACCTGTACGGTCGAACAGTAATAGAATGGATCCCCTGCTTGAGAACAATCGCATGTTCCTGGCCGCGTACAGGCGGTAAACCCACAGGCACTTCAAATACTGAAGCAAAGCGTTCCAACACCGCAACAATGGCCGACGAACTCTGTTGTATAACACCA
Source organism: Camelina laxa (assembly GCA_024034495.1). Classification (NCBI taxonomy): domain Eukaryota; kingdom Viridiplantae; phylum Streptophyta; class Magnoliopsida; order Brassicales; family Brassicaceae; genus Camelina; species Camelina laxa. Next base: position 37,426,435 of record CM043880.1, read on the forward strand.
GCGACAGTAGACTGTAAAGAAGGTAAACCACCCCGGTCAAGATATTTGCCTGCAGGATAACGAACAGAAGCCTTCAATTGTAACGGAGGAGCATGTAACGAAGTGTCTCCCACTAATGTCACTGTCTTTCCCTTATAAGTAAATGTCCATTCTTGCTTCAACCAATCCACCAAACACGGACCAAGAGTTTCAAGCCACTGCATCCCCAAAATGACATCAACTCCACCTAAATCCAAGGCAATAAAATCAGTTTGAAAGTCCACACCAGCCACCTGAAACGAAACAGCTTTACAGGAACCATAACCATGGACTGAAGCTCCATTGCCTAGAACAACCTCTAAGTCACGTTCCGATGATAACTGCAGTTTCAGTTTAGCCGCCACTGCAGGAGTGATAAAGTTGTGAGACGCACCCGAGTCAATCAAAATCACCAGTCGCAACTTACCAATCACCCCAACAAGCTTAGTAGTTCGAGGAGAGTGACGACCAATAAACGAGTTAAAAGATAGACAGCATAGAGCTATTTCTTGAACCACCACACACTCGACATTTTCCTGCAAATTCTCATCCAAAACTTCCAACTCAAGACCATCAACAACAGTTAAGATCTGCAATTCTTTCAACGGACACACATGACCCCTTGAATACTTCCCTTTACAGGGAAACAAATCCCTTTACTCCGCATTGCATCAAGCTCCTCTGCTGTATGGCGTTGACGAGGTTGCAGCACTGGTTTTGGTTGTACTGGAGCTGCCACCACGGTACCAGTATCAGCAGGTAACAACACTGAACGAGGAGGAATATAAGTGTTCACTGGTCGTGAAGAAAAAGATTTGGAACCAACCACCGTTTTGTTGCTTTTCTAACTCAACAACTGACAAAAAGAACTAGACTCCATCCTCAAAACAGCAGCCTTCTGAAAATCCAACCCCCGAGGTTCCTTCAGCTTAATAACCTCCTTCATTTCTGGTTTTAGACCATTGTAAAAAATCTTCTCAAGATGAGAATCAGTTAGTCCAAGCACCTGTGCAGACAAATCCTCAAACTCACTTACATAAGCAGCCACAGTTCCCGTTTGTTTAATAGCAAAGAGTCGATTACCCGGATCCTGCTCAATGGCTTCACCAAAACGCAAGAACAACCTCTGGCGAAACTCTTCCCACGAACGAAACTCACGGTGAGTCAACTCACAATTAAACCATTTCAACACATCACCTTCCAAACTAAGAGCCACCAAATCCAATTTATCAGCATCAGAGTATCGACCTATGCGAAAAAACCGTTCTACTTTCGAAAACCAATCATACGCATGAGATCCATCAAAAATAGGCATCTCTATCTTCCGTAGTAAACCAGAACGATTTTCCAAAGGCAAATTCCCAAATTCATCAACACGCGAGCGTGGATCTGACGAATACGATATCTGAGGCGACTGATAAGAAGTCTCCGTCTATTCCGGTCGTTTCCCCAGGTGAACCTCGAGTTGCGACAGCGTCTTCAACACCGCTTTCATCGTTGAATCGAGCGAAGTCAGCTTATCGTCGTGTTCCACTTTCGATTGAACCAAACGCTTGTAACCGCCACACTGAAACTTCAATTTCGTCTCCATCGGATCCTCCTGATAGCTCGCCTCGTCAAAATCCTTTGAATATTCCATTTCCGCCATCGCGATAAAGCTTCGATCGCAGTTTCACGCACCAATGATAGATTTGAGTTAACTGAATAATACGATTCTATTAGAATGTAGAAGGAGAATACAGAGATTGTATACTCGATATCGGAACTCTCTCAGATCAACATAGATCTCACAGACTCTCTCTCTAGCACATCGCTAGATCTCGTTTACAAGTTCTCTCTCTCTCTAAAATCCAAACATAATCCTCTCAACAAGATACAACGTTTATTTATTCAAACACAATACTCTAACTGCAAACCCTCTCTTCCCCTCCGAGTCTTCAAACCCAGTCAACATCCCTCTTTGACTTCCTTCTCAACGGCTACTTCCTTCTTCTACTGACGTGGCTTCTTCCCTTTGCGATAATAAGCTTGATGACACTTATCATATTTGCACTGCCAAGCCCATCTCCAAATGGAAATGCCAGAGTTATCACCCAATCCTCGACCTCACTTCTCCTTTCAACACGGTGCTCATGTTTCAGCAGACACTTTTGCGGCCACATATAGTAACTGCATTCTTTTTGCCCATCCTGCAACAATGATTTGATGTTCTATCAGTGTGATATAGCTGGATTAATCATATATTCGAAGAGGACGTTAAAATATCATTGAGAAATATGTATAATGCAGTTTCAGTGTAAGATGAGAAGGGTTTCTGAACACTCTTTTTACCTCTGAAACAATGCCTCGAAGACCTCCTTCCAAGCAAACTCTAATGGCTTCTTCGAGTGAGTTTATCCTCTCGCCATTGTGGATCTCGTTCCCCGCATAAGTCAGAAAGAAAACCTGATTTCAGTTCACAGAAAACAAGACAGAATTATACATTGGAATATACAACAAGATTGTTGAAACTTGTTGATGAACACAAGCCTTGTGTGAAGGTTATATCATTGGACAGATTGTCTGCATTTATTCTCAAAAGAAGCAAGTAAAGCATTGATGAAAGAAAGGAACAGTTACAGGGTAAGTGCTCTGCAGTTCCCTAACAAGTTTTGCTCACTGGTCTGTCTTTAGCATAATCAGAGGCCACCTGTCACAGAATTGAAAAAGAAAACGAGAACAAGTTCAACAACACCAAAGATAAGCAAAACTTTCTCTCTGTACGTAGTTATGAGGTCAACATATAGCAACAGATCAACGTAACACAAAAAAAAACAAAGACGTCGCTAAGTTTTCTTCTACAAGGCTTAATTGTGATAAGTTATACCAAGCCTTAAATTCCATCGAGATATATACACCTTGTCCTTGCAGTTTCAATTAGGTCAACAGCATTGATACAAAAAAAGGGATATGACGATATGAATAAAACCCTCTCCTTTCTCATTCAATTCCCGTTAAGAGAGTGGAATTTGATAATTATCAGAAAGTAAGCACATTTAAGTAAATGGTTCTATATAGGGATGTTGTCGTGGGTTAAAAAACCCAGCCCAAACCCTAAAAAGCCTGCCCAAAAAAAACCCAAATGGATTTTAGGTTCTAGTGGGTAAACCCGAACGGGTTTTAGTTTTGTGGATATACCCGTGGGTACCCGAATTATTTATCTTATGTGATGTTTATTTTGCATTTTATATTATATATAATTTTATATTTAACTTCTTGATACCAAATGTGATTTATATTATGTATTTTGTGTATTTTGACGGGAAAACGAGATTTTGCGATTTTGGCGGAAAAACGAGATTTTGCGGTTTTTGTGGGAAAAATGAGATCTTGCGGTTTTGGCGGGAAAACATAATTTTGCGGTTTGGCGAAAAACGAGATTTTGCGATTTTGGCGGAAAAACAAGATTTTGCGGTTTTGGCGGGAAAACGAGATTTTGCGGTTTTGGCGGAAAACGAGATTTTGCGGTTTTGGCTGTAAAACGAGATTTTGCGGTTTTGGCGGGAAAACGAGATTTTGCGGTTTTGGCGGTAAAACGAGATTTTGCGAGTTTGGCGGAAAAACGTGATTTTGCGGTTTTGGCGGGAAAACGTAATTTTGCGGTTTTGGCGGGAAAACGAGTTTTCGTGTTTTTGCGTTTTTAGTAGGAAAATGTGATTTTGCGGGTTTAGTGTAGGTGATTAGACTTGACAAAAAAAAAAAGTGTAGGATTTTATAGTTTCGGGTACCTGCCCATTTTTAACCTGTTTGATTTCTTCGAGAAAAAACAGGTCCCAAAACCCAGTTATAGGCATGGATTTCGGATACCCACTGGGTTTTTACCCACTTTTAACATCCCTAGTTCTATATATATATATTGGACCCTAATATAAATTCATATACTATAGTACTCCAACAAGAACAAGAATAATTAAGGAGCTAGAGTATTGGGCAGAGCCGCTCTCTCGACATGGCGGACAAGAAACTCTCCTTCACAATCATCGAATTTCAACCCAATCTTAAATCCAAGAGTTTTCTCAACTTGTTCTTGTAGCGTGCAATCCTTGGAACCTGATGAAATCCTCCCAGCTATTTCTTCTTCAGCTAAGCTCCCACCACCGTCAGTTTGGCCTGTCTTAGAAACAAACAAAACACATATATGTTTGTGAAACGATAGACTAGGAAATAGATAGTACTTGCTCAACGAAATCAAAAATCGGAATGCTTTAGACCTACATGACTCTTGAAGCCCTAAAATTTGTTGCTTTGGGTGTCCAACCAGCATTTTCTTTTTTTTTTCTTTTTTTTTTTCGCCTTTTCAGATATGTTTGGCCATGGAGCAGATGGAAAGTAAACATCTCCGACGAGGACCTTGGAGAAGAACAATAAAAGACCGTTTTTTTTTTTTTTTTTTTTTGTGGAGAGTGGGGGGGAACAATGTCTAGAAAGCCATAATTGGCAAAAGGAAAAGCTAGAATGCCAGCGTTTTGTTTTTAATTTATTCTATAATTTATTTTAAATAAAAATAAACGGAAAAGACCAAAAACCCCATCTTTTATTTATTTGACCTAATGACTTTTAACAAAAAATCAGATCTAAACCAGAGAAGAAGATGATGAAATCGAGAGAGAGAGAGAGAGAGAGAGAAATCGAGAGAGAGAGAGAGAGAGAGAGAGAGAGAGAGAGAGAGAGAGAGAGAGAGAGAGAGAGAGAGAGAGAGAGAAATGAGTGAAGAAAGGTGATCAAATCCCAGTCGCTGATGGATATGTGTTGGTTTCAAATCCGGTGAAAGAAGGTTGGTTGGATTTTGCGACGGATCTGTTAAGATCTGGGGAGGTAGTTTCGAAATAGAAGATGAGAAATCGGTGAAGAGAGGTACGAAAAGTTGACGGCGAAAGAAGCGGTGTAGTAGAAGGTTGACGACGGAAGAGTACTGGAAGGTTGACGGCGAAGAATCGGCGAATTAGTGAGTTTAGGGGCACTAGGGTTTTGAGTTGTACAAGTGTTCCATTTTGTACCAGTTGTACTATTATTTATTAGTTATACTAGGTGTCCTATTATCTAGTGGTTGTACCAGTTGTGCTATTTTTACTCGGTTGTACCTAGTTATCCTATTATATATCAGTTGTACCGTTGGTCCTATAATATCGAAGTTGTACCATTTGTTCTAGTTATCTCGTTATATATCATTTGTACCAATTGTTCTATTATCATTTAATTGTACTAGTTGTACTATTCATTAAGGGTAATTTGGGAAAATCGCATTTTTAATGGCATACAGACTAAGAAATGGCACGCCAGATTAATTTTTTTCAATTTATGGCATTCTAGCCTCGTCCCGAGTGGGGGCTTGGGGGTTTCAAGGGTTTTGTTAGAGATATATGTAAAGAGACGGAAACAAACAAACAAAAAAGAAACTCACTTTTTTTTTTTTTTTGGCTCAACTTCAACTTTTCATTAACCAAATGAATACATCCAAATTCAAGATGCATAATATTTCCCTCCAAAGAATTGGACCAAATGCAATGGTTCGATCAGTATCGCCTTGAAACAATAGCGGATTCAACGCTATCTGAACGATGAACAGTTGCATTTTTTTAACCACAATGAGATAGATAACACTCTACAACTCAGAGTGATATCATCTCTTAAACCACCTAAATTGACCTAATGACACAGAAACAAATACTAGCACAGAAAAAACCAAAAACTAATACTGAAGAGCAAGTCAAATTCCAAGCTATGAGATCCTCATGATCAGCGTGTAGAACTTGTCCCAAAAGCATCAACACCCAGAAGCGCATCATCAGACAAGCTTGGAATTCCTGGCTTTCAATGTTCCGGTCCTAAACCTAAAACGGACAATACATCCGACTGAACCGACCAAGAGACACGAAAACAACCAGCAAGAGCTAAGCTTTTCCATACTAATCCTACAAGACCAGAATGCTAACGATTCAAGATAAGGAATTGAAGCACATATTAGCATATCATCACCTCACGGTGCGTATCCGGATTGGCCAAGTTGCTTTATTGTCTCGTTTCTTGGCCGGACTGACACCGGAAGTTGTGGAACCTCTCATGAGAACGTCGGCTTTGTGGAAATCCGCAAATCTTGGGCACCAACACACCTTGAAGCCTCCCCAACAACCTGAAAGACACTAAGACCCGACTCGACCATGAACCTCCGAGCAACAAGCGTCTCCGGCGATAGGATAGAGGAAAATGGAGGAATGTCGAGATCCAAATCTCAGATCCGATTCCCCGAAGCTGCAAGAAAGTAAGCCCAAAGCAGCTACGAACCACCACCGGTCACCAGAGAGGAAAGCGAGCCGAGATCTCGTCGCCCACTACACCGGAGAGGAAGAGCTGGGTCACCTACTACTACGACAAAGCGACAAAGAAAAGAAACAAGCAGAGCCCTTTCACACCGCCGGCGAAAACCTAGGGCGGCGGAGAGGTAAACGGACGCGGCGGCGGCGGAATTGTAGATCTAGGGTTTTTCGCGAGTGAAGTTTAGAAGTGTTTTTGGTCTATAGAAAAAAAAAAAAAAAAAAAGAAACTCACTTTGAAGTGACAATTCCTCAAATTTTTCTTTTAACTTTGCATTCATTACTAATAACAACCAGGCTCAAGCCAATCACATTTCGACACCTTTCACCCTCTTCACTTTTCCGTACGATTCTTGAGCTCTGTGCTGTGGTTTCTGTAAGAACAACAACGTCATGCAGAGAGGAAGACGTGTGATTGATTGACTACATTGAATCATTGTTGGGCCTTTGAGTTTTTTACATGGGCCTTTGAGTTTTTTACATGGGCATATAGTTGAGCTTTAACATAGAAAACCCAATATTCTTTTTTCACATTTAATTCAACAAAATATTTTAAAACCCAACTGAACGGAAGTTGAATCACCTTAGCGAAAAAAAAAGAAAGAAGAAAATAGAATAAAGAAATTGAATGACATAAACTCCAAATCTGTCTTCTTAATTCAAGCTTATTTTATTCATCTAATAAAACATTAATATATGCGCTAAGAATTGACTAAAGTTGAATCCGGATATTCGAATATGATCTAAATCTGTTTCACTCTCAATTCGTTCATGGAAATCAGGGATGAAATTAACAATAACTAGATATTCATTCGCAGTACACCACATGTCTATATTTTTAATTAAAAAATAAAAAATATAATTTATTTATTATATATTACATATATATATATATGTAAATAATATCTTTTATATTAGTTGAATGTACTATAATTATGTAGTATAATATTTTCATTGACTACATGTTGTTGTTTATTATATATATCCTTATTGGTCATTAAATTTAATTTAGTCAACAAATATACAATTTTTTATTTTTTATTTTTCATATACAATGTAGGGATAATAGTATTCCATAATATATTATAAATTTATAATTATATGAATATACTGTAATTTCAATTTGAAATTTTTGTTGTTTTATTTATATATTATTTAACACTTTTGTATTTAAATTTGTGCAAGTTGATTATAATTGTGAAGTGTTATTATGTAAATTTTGATTTATATCAACTGTTTCTTATAATTATTGATGGAAAATAAAAAATCCTAATATATTAGCTGCTTAAAAACAGTATAGGAACATTAAATAGAAAGAAGATTAATAATTGGGTTTGTTCGGGCCCAAAAATGATGGGCTCATGTCTTTTTGTACGGAGAAAAAAAAATTGGGCTCGTTATCTTAGAAATGTTTTCTCCGACAAAAAAAAAATCTCTTCCCTTATCATCTCCGTCTATCTGGTTTTGTAAATCTGAGAAATCAAAATTCGACTCTTATTATTCTTCATCGTTTTAAATCAAAACGACATAATAAGTTAGTTTCTCGTTTAACATCTACAAACGAATTTCATAAAAAAAAATTAGATCGTTTTCATTCCCAGAATTACAAATCTATTCAAAGTAATCCAATTGCTCGAGGTAAAATTATATGTTCTTTCTGTTGATTTTTATGTTAATTACTTCAATATTTGATATTGGGTTTCCGATGTCCAATCATGTCTGTACTGAGAGATGGTAATAGATTTGTTGTTAATCAGATTGTAGTTTGTTTGAATTTTGGGAAGAGTTTCGATCAGGCTTGCCTCTTACACTAAAGTCAGCCATTGAATCTTACTTCACTGATATAGATGTCGTTTGAGGATTCTTCTAACAATATGATAGGCAGCCAATAATCAATCTTTATGCTATGTTATACATGAAAAAAAAAACACTCGTTAGAAAGCTAAGTACAATTCATATGTACAGATTTTTTAAGAAACATGTTTTTTTTTAAAATAATGTTAATGACTAATGGTGTACTTTGCAGGATAGATTGAAATTCTAAGAAATCTCTAACCAAAGTGTATGTAAAAGTTCATCAATTTCAAAGTTAAGATGTTGAGTAATTGATGAACCTGTAAAAATTCTGCATATAAACCTTACTGATACTGTTTTTTATATAACTAATTGTTGTTTGTTTCCTCAGGGTGAAGTTTAGTGGCTGGTGAATCTACTGGTACCATTACTTAGCGTCTTCAAATTTTTTCAAGACTGAGGTTAGTAATCTATTTCTTTTGATCACTAAAGTTCGTGTTACAAAGTTGATTAGGTTCTGTGAAATCAGTTTTTAAAATCTATATATACATTTTTGGAGACAATTATGAAATAAATCCTGAAGTTCAGTACTATTTACAGAGAATGCCACTCACATTAAATATTTAATTAAATTTATTTTTTTAAATATAAACTAATTGTTAGAGATATATATGCCATAAATTTTGGTTTAATTGTTATAAATAAATTCGAAATGTATTTATAGAAACTAATTAGTTCTACCTAAATTATTAAATAAAATAAATATATCTTTTTATATTTTAACACCATTTCAAAAAAAAAATGATTATTCTAATGTTAAACTTAATAAAAATTAAAATATTATGAATCTTTAGATTTATAAATGTTAAAAATATCATAAAACATGGGTTAAAATCTCATAAATTTTAAATATTATTAATCAAATGCTAAAACATGGGTTAAAGTTTAATTAATGTATAAATATAAGGGATAAAAATTTAAAATATGCAAAACATTAGTCATATACTCATATATATATATATATATATATATAGTTAATCTACTAATCAAATTATATTTTTTTTTCTAAAAATATAGCTCCGCGGTGTACCGCGAGGTAAAATCTAGTTGAAGTTATTTTCAAACATTTTAATCAATTGGCTTTGATAGACACTCAAGTTTTGTTGAAACGGCAAAGCTAAATATAGTGAACTGAAAGTAGAACTTGTTTTCTGGTAATAAATCAAAAGATTAAAACTTCAATAAAATATAAAATCAAATGCAGTCATAATGTGGATTATGATATTGTGAAATAATGGGTTTCGATAGCTTGGTCTTATTGTGAAAGAGGTACCTGCATTTATAGTAAAACATAGTTATTGTATGAAAGCTATTGTTCTTATTGTTTCTTAAAAACATAGTTAACATGCATGGAGTACCTTCACTTGTACCCTCTAGGCGGTCTTGTAGGGTCTTAACATCTTTTAGGAAGGCAAAAGTAGCAGTCATTGGTGATGGAAAAGTGTTTACGGTTTTTTGTGAGTATTGTATGAGTGTGGTTGCTTATGTTAAGTCGGGTTGGCAATGTTACATATTTATAGGATTATGATTAGGTCGAGTAAATGAGATCCGTTTAAGGAGATAGAATATTAGAGTTAGCGAATAATCAGGGAGATAATGAGTACAATTTTGGTTAGATAGAATATTAGTGGAATATGATATATTTTGATTGTAAATGCTGTTTCTTTGTTTTGATTTTGAAGATATGTTGGACTGTAATCAAGAAGATAAATCGGAAATCTCGGCTTGCATCAGATCGAAGACGAATTAATCTGTTTAGTGCAGTTTTATGGAAAGATAATATTGAAATAAAGTATCCGAATTTGATATGATTTATTTTGTAATTAGTTAAATCAAAAAAGTTCATACAACGGCAGTCTTGTAAATAAGTGGCAAGTTCAGGATTTATTTGCTAAATGTACTTGCAAAATGTATATATAGATAGTTCATGATTTCTTATTATAGTAGAAAGGGAATAACCAAGACTAGGGATGTTAAAATGGGTAAACCCACCCTATTTAAACTCATCCCAGTTAAACCTACCCTATTTAAACTTACTCTATTTAAATCCACCCCATTTAAGTATAAACCCATTTAAACCCATATATATTTGAAACTCATTTAACTATATTCATTTAAACATACAATACCCCATTTAACCTATTAAACTCATTTAATATATAATTTTGGTGATAATGTGCAATTTTGTGGCTTTGTAATTTTGGCGGGCAAAAATGTTTTTGTGAGAATATTTTTTAATGATGGAAAAAAAAAAATCAAATTTTTTAGTTTTGGCGAGAAAATACATATTGAGAAAAAAAAATTTTGATAACAAAAGACAATTTTTGCGTTTTTTTGCGAGAAAACACATTTTTAACGGTTTTGGCGGAAATGAACGAAGGAAGAACTTTTGTATCTTTGCGAAAAACTTTACTTACTTCGATAATTACAAAAGAGGGTTTACAGGTTTGATTTATAGATACAAGAGGAACAATCTAGAATCCCTACAGCTCATCATGATGAGTCATCTCTGCAGGGGTGCTGAACTTTAACGGATTTACAGTGAGAGGCGTCTTCTTCTTCCGAGCTCTGTTCTTCTTTTGTTTTCTTCTGTTGACCTTGTTGACTGGGCTCTCTCTTTCGTTTTGGACCTTCTCTAGGATTTGAGTCCACTAAACTTTGCTCAGTTGGGCTTATATTCCTTATACTCCCCTACAAGCTTGGCGTGGGAGAGACGAACACACCAAGTTTGAAACGAAGATCTATAAAAAATTTCTTGGATAGTGGCTTCGTGAAGACGTCTGTAAGTTGATTAGAGGCGTAGATGTGATGCGCTTCGATAAGACCTAAGGCAACTCGTTCTCGGATGTAGTGGTAGTCGGAATCAAAGTGCTTTGTTCGGTTGTGTAGAGCGGGATTGGCAGACAAGTATACAGCCGAGAGATTGTCACAATAGACCTGCGTAGGCTCATACTGTGAGATCCCAATGTCACGAAGTAGGTTGGAGATCCAGGTGATCTCTTTGGCAGTGATAGTGAGAGCTCGATACTCTGCTTCTGTGGATGAACTTGAGACGGAGGATTGCCTTTTTGCAGACCAGGATACTAAGTTGGAACCCAATAGTATGCAAAAACCAGTAGTTGAGCATCATGTCAGTTTGCAACCTGAGTGATCACTATCGCAGAAGGCACTAAGCGTGAAGTCGTTGTTCTTCTTTATAGGTAATTGATATGCTCAAACTGTAATACCCTAACGGTACTAACAGCCTTGCAGTTGTAATACTCTAGGGGTCGAATCCACAGAGACTCTAGTTCACACAATAGACTTATTATTCTTTTAATTATGTTAAATAAAAAAAAATTAAATTAAAGACAATGCAAAAACAGAAATAAAAGTGTTGTAAATTCAAAGGATCAAAGAGCTAAGCCTAGGGAATTTCTCAGAAATTTATGGGATATTAAATCAATCAAATAATTAGGATTCAAGCAATTAAATATCAGATCTAGAACTCTAAACACACTTGTAAAATAATCAGTTCTCACTGCAATTATTATCTAAATTTAAAACCAGAAAATCCAAACCTCTTTGCAAAATTCAAGGTTAAAAATCAGCTTTAAGAACAGGTTTAGATAAGTTCACAAAATCACTTAATCAAATCTCTTTGCAGAAAGTAATTTTGCTCATCAATGGTTTAATCAGGAAAACAATTATATTCTCATATCAATTTATTTCCCTAAGATAACAATTCTATGTGATCAATCAAGAATTATTGTGAAGAACAACCAAGATGAAGATCATAAAAGATTAAGAACCCTAAAAATCTCGATCTAATAAACCATAAAAACCTAAAAAACCCTAAACCTAACAAGCAAACTACTCAGACATGTTTAACAAAGCACAAAACATCTTTCTGAATAATAAGCAATTGATATGAAGAAGTAAGGAAGGGAGTTCAAGAATCTTCTCTCTACATGAAATCAGATCTATCTCTCCAAAGCTCTCAATATCTCTTCTGTTGCAGAGAATAAAACTTAGGTCTAAACAATAACCATAAAAATCCTATAAATACTCTAAAACACGTCTTGGGCCTTAATTGCGAATAAGGAAAACTTGGGCTTATTTTGTAAATCTTCTAAAGCTTGTGGAGACAACTTTCGTTTGTCTTTGTGGCACCTGCATCGATCGATGATGATATTGCATCGGTCGATTCAAAGTCTTGATCACGTCTCCAAGCTTCGTTGATCAGCCTTCATGCTTTGATTATGCTCCAAATCATCCTCTTTTAGCTCCTTTGTGTTCCATCCATGCCAATGAGTATCTAAACCTATAAAGACTCAAAAACAACCTAGAAAACAAATCAAAAGACTCAAAAGCACACTTATACCATGGTTAAAAACCACAAAAACCATGATATATCAACTCCCCAGACTTAGCCTTTGCTTGCCCTCAAGCAAAACAGAAACTTAGGCTGTGAAAGAGGTTTGAAAACATGGAATTCACTCAATTGCAGGTAACTGTTTTTCGCACTCTTCATCGCCTTGATCTTGAACTTACTTCTTATACTTTGTCAATTGAAAAGCATCAACATTCCTCAAATCCCACAATCCTCTAGAATCTCCAGTCTCACCATTGTCATCTCATTAAATAAATTAAAGCAAATACGGTGAGTTCTTACCTTGGTGTATCCATCGTGGCATATGGACTCTCTTCACCAAGACATTCTTCATACATCTCCTTTCCACTTCTATCTTTTCTCTCTTCCGAATACATCCCTACCCCTCGCTTCCATAGCTTTGTGTGATCATTTGACTCAAGAGTAGAATAATGGGGTCACTGGTAATTTACCTACCCCTCTAAATTGATCAAAATCATTTCATCTTTTATTTTATTCTCCTTTTTTTCTGATCATTCTTTTTTGTTTTTTTTTTAGTACTGAAGGGAAGAGAGAGGGGAGACATACTTTAAAAAATTGCACTGTCTTGTATGGCCCGAAGAAGAAGTCTAGTCCACTGATTTCCAACTCTAAAGTAAAAGATTAAGTCCGGTTAAAATCCTGATAAAAGTTGACACAACGTTAGTTTGACCAGATATCTTTTGAATAAGGGCTTTCAGGATTGTTGATACAGCTCATAGATTTTCCAAAATTCAGTTCTGAGATCAAGCTTAATCAAGATTCATAAGAGTGTTAGCCAAAGAACAGAAACCATTAGTTAGAGATCCTAATTCCAAAAAGAAAAATTTGAAAAATTTGACTCAAAAATATGGTTTTGACTGACACAACGGAAACTAAGAAAGAAAAAGCAATTAGTTAGTAACTAGCCTCCCCTAGACTTAAACAACACTGTACCCAGTGTTATCAAGCCTAAGATTGACTAAGAAAGAAAAATCAAATTGAAAAAGTAGTAAGCAAATGAACCAGTTTCGTGTTACCCACTGCTAGCCTCTGCGTCGACCGATTCAAATGTTGCATCGATCGATGCACAACCAAATCGTGCGAAAATACGACATATCCTGTTAGCCGCATGTTAGTTGTGTTTCTCTCATTGTTTTCAGCACTGTTAAGAATCACTCAAACACAACATTAAATGCAACATGATAGATAATGGTTCATAATGCAATACAAGTTCAATCTGAAACAAATGACAAACTGATTCAAGGAAACATAAAAATGACTCAAAGTGAAAGAGAAAAAGGATAAAAGAAACCGTAAATAGAAGTAGGATCAACCCTCGGAACTAGCATCACCATCAGCGGTGTCGGCATCGCTACCACTAGCTCCAGCAAGGAGGGGAACGAGAACGGGATCGTGCATAGTGGGACGGAAGCAAGCAAATCAAGAAATCGCGTTCCAGAAGGTACGCATGGTGGATGTCTGGTACTCCTGGTAGTCTCCCCGGCTCATAGTACGAAAGGCTGCGGTGGCTCAGGAAAGCAGGAAACACAAATGCTGCAGTGCCAGATGAAGAACCAATCTCAAAACCCCAGCAGGGTGATCATCAGCAGCAGCAGGAGCACATGACGGGAAGGTGATGGTAGAACAAAATCATTAGCATCTAGCAGCTTGACATACCCAGCAGCAATGTCATCTAAATGCTTAGCTTCTTCAATAGAAGCAATCAATGCTCTCTAGAGGATCTTCAGGATGCAGCTCCTTGAAAATCTCTTCAAGAAGATTGTAATAACAAATTTGACCATAATAGAACCAGCTTATTCATGTCAAAATGCATCTGCAAGTCTCCCACATTAAGGCCAATACGTCCTTTCTTGACATCAATAATAGCACCAGCAGTGGCTAAGAATGATCTTCCCAAGATTAGAGGATCCTTAGGCTCTTCTTCATACTTTAAGACCACAAAATCAGTAGGTATCAAACAATCACCAATCTTAATTGGAACATCCTCAAGGATACCATCAGAATGCGGAATGAACGGTCAGCAAGTATAAGAGTAATCTTGGTGAGTTGGAAATCTGTCATCCCAAGGCTGAGTGCTACTGATCTAGACATTAAGTTGACACTGGAACCAAGATCTAGCAAACCTCTCATTGAAGATTGTACAATCAAGAACAAAACTACCTGGATCAGAAAGCTTTTCTGGGATCTTGTTCAGAATGATGGCACTAACTTGGGCTGAAATCATCATCACTCCTTGCTCAGCATTCAAATCCTTGGTTACCATCCTCTTGACATATCTCCTAAGCATTGGAGAAGTCTTAACTGCATCAACCAATGGCAACTCAATAACAAGCTTATCCATCATAGCCTTGCACTTAGCATCATCAATCTCCTGCTTGACTTCCTTGGGTTCTTGGGAAAAGGAACTCTAGGCTTGTACACTCTCTCAGCAACTGAATGGGATCTTTCGTAACCTCCTTCTCGGTCTCGACGTTGCATCGGTCGATGCTTGTGTTGCATCGGATGCATGCTATCTCATGGTCAACTGTGCTTACGGTCGATGCTTGTGTTGCATCGGTCGATGCGTGTGCATCGGTCGATGCTATCTCCAATCAACTCGTCACGACCGATGCTTGAGTTGCATCGAGCTGGTTCGGATCGTCAAACTCATCATCCTCATCGATCAAATCCTGCAATTCTTGGGATCTCGCTTCTTCTGTTTAATCGCTTACCACTCCTTAGGGTCACAACATTGCATGAGTGCTTAGGATGGATTCAGTTCTTGATGGCAAATATCCTTCTTGTCTCTTCACAGCTCCAGAGTTTATGCAACTTGGCTCTCCGCTTCTTAACTTGAACATTCAATGAATCAAACTTGCCATAAGCCGGTGTATACATTGTCAATCTTCCCATTGAATGCTACTTGTCCCTGAAGAATCTGCTCAAGCATTGCTTCCATCCTACTCTATATCTTAGGAGGAGGAGATTGGTAAGAGGAGTTGCCATAGGTCCTGTGTAACCACTGCTCGCTGCTGCTTCGATAGTCTTGCTTAGGAATGTAGCCTGTAGAATTGGACTGATAGTTATTGCGCTGGTTGTTTTACTGAAAGACCGTTGCCTTGCTGATTTCCAAACTTTTGGCCTTGATTACCATACACAAAGTTGACATCTTCTTCTACATTCTACTGCTCGGCTCAAAAACTTCAACATCTTCACAAAGTGGACTGACTTCTTTCCAACAAGAAGGTTATGCACGTATCCAGCCTTGGCATTCACTGTAGCAAACTGATTTGAATCGTACCCTTCATATGCTCTTTTCCGCTCTAAGTGCATTCTTAGTACTGTTACTTGATGCTAGCCTTTCAATCAACTTTTCAGCATCATCGGGTATCTTGTCTTGAAGTTCCCATCACTAGCACATCCAAAGCCATCTGATACCTCTAGTCAATCCCGCTAAAGAAGATACTGATCAATTGCACCTCCGAGAAGCCATGATGTGGACAGTCCTCATGTCTTAAATCTTACCCAAGCGGCTTTGTAAGATTCAGTAGGACCTTGTCTAAAGGTGGAAAGCTTGATCTTTAGCTCATCGACATCGCATCATCATAGAAGTAGTTCAAAACGCCACCTTGATGTCATGCCGAGGTTGTCGAGATCCTGGTTTCAGCTGCCTTAGCCAATGAGAAGCTTCCCCAGCAAGAGAGTAGGGGAAAAGCTTGCAGTAGAGGTAGTCTTCATGACTCCATTAGCCTTGATGCTTGTGACTATGTCCTCAAAGTGCTCTATGTGGTCTAGAGGCTTCTCATTTGGCAAGTTCTGGAATGACCTTTGTCCAACAAGAGCGAAGTAAGCGGCTTCACTCAAAATCATTCCTTGGGAATGGAGGAGGGACAATTGCGGAACGGTTCTCATAGAACAGATCTGGTCTTTTGAAGTCCACAAGAGTCTTGACAAGCTCTCCATTGTTGTCCCGTATAGGCTGAAGGTTCTGCTGGTTGTTACCATCCAAGTTGGCTCCGTTCGACCAGCCCCGACATTGCATCGACCGATGTCAACTATGCGTCGATCGATGCCTTCTTCATTGCGTCGACCGATGCCGACGTTGCGTCGATCGACGCCATCTGCATTCTCATCAACGACGACAGGTTCTTCCTGAATAACCTGCCCTTCAGCATCAAGTTTTTGGCCTAGTTCGTTGCGCATTGCCCTCTTGATGTCTCAAAACTCCAGCCGCATCTGTCTCAATATGATTGGGTTGACCATCTTTGTTGATTTGGCTGCTTTGGTGTTCTCACACTCTATTGTCCTAACTCTTGGTTTGTAAGCTTAACAACTGGACGGTAGGATTTTTCTCTGTGCTAGCTTAGGCATGAACTCGAAACACACAAGAGAAAAGAAACAGTGTGAGTAAAACAGAAAAAAAAAAAAAAAAAAATTAGACAAAACCAAAGATTTTAATCTAATGGTGAATCAAAAGAGTCCCCGGCAACGGCGCCAAAATTTAATATGCTCAAATTGTAATACCCTAATGGTACTAACAGCCTTGCAGTTGTAATACTCTAGGGGTCGAATCCACAGAGACTCTAGTTCACACAATAGACTTATTATTCTTTTAATTATGCTAAATCAAAATTGTTAAATTAAAGACAATGCAAAAACAGAAATAAAAGTGTTGTAAATTCAAAGGATCAAAGAGCTAAGCCTAGGAAATTTCTTGGAATTTATGGGATATTAAATCAATCAAATAATTAGATTCAAGCAATTAAATATCGATCTAGAACTCTAAACACACTTGTAAAATAATCAGTTCTCACTGCAAATATTATCTAAATTTAAAACCAGAAAATCTAAATCTCTTTGCAAAATTCAAGGTTAAAAATCAGCTTTAGAACAGGTTTAGATAAGTTTACAAAATCACTTAATCAAATCTCTTTGCGAAAGTAATTTTGCTCATCAATGGTTTAATCAGAAAACAATTCTATTCTCATATCAATTTATTTCCCTCAGTAACAATTCTAGGTGATCAATCAAGAATTATTGTGAAGAACAACCAAGGATGAAGATCATAAAAGATTAACCCTAAAAATCTCGAGATCTAATAAATGGAAAATGAAAAACCCAAACGATGGAGCCACTTAAGACATGTTTAATAAAGCACAAAACATCTTTCGAATAATAAGCAATTGAAATTAAGAAGTAAGGAAGAGAGTTCAAGAATCTTTTCTCTACGATGAAATCATATATCTCTCCAAAGCTCTCAATATCTCTTCAGTTGCAAAATAAAACTTAGTTAAACAATGACCATAAAAATCCTATAAATACTCTAAAACACGTCTTGGGCCTTAATTCCAAAAGGTGGGCTTATTTTGTAAATCTTCTAAAGCTTGTGGATACAACGGTTTGTCTTTGTGGCACCTGAATCGATGAGATATATGCATCGGTCGATGCAAAGTCTTGATCACGTCTCCAAGCTTCGTTGATCAGCCTTCATGCTTTGATTATGCTCCAAATCATCCTCTTTTAGCTCCTTTGTGTTCCATCCATGCCAATGAGTATCTAAACCTATAAAGACTCAAAAACAACCTAGAAAACAAATTAAAAGACTCACACTTATACCATAGATAAAACCAAATTTAAAATTCCATGTAGGTATACCATGACTTACTAATTTCACTAGTGCCTTTGGGTTACCAAAACATTCGTTGCAGGAGGTTCACGGCAAAACTTGGAGGTCTGGTCTTGTGATGGTAAGATATTGTAACTTGCCAGCAAGGCTCCGAAAATAGGTTGGTTCCGAGTGAGATTCCTCATTGTCCTTCTTTGGACCAGGATGTTTGGCATGGGATTGCATTCACTCATACCGCTTGCTGGAGAATATGAGTTTAGCCGTTTGATGTAAAAGAGACCATCATTGTAGCTTTCAATCTCAATGCCTAAGAAGTATCGTGGACGATCAAGATCTTTCATGGTGAATCAGTTTAGTAACCCCAAAAGATTTGCAGAAGGTCTTGATCGCTGCCTAAGAAGGATGTCATCAACATATAGTAGCAGTAGAAGGGTTTGTTCATCTTGATGGCAAACAAAGATGAGGATCAAAGATGTTTAAAACCAAACTCCATATAAAGTTGTTAAACGTATCAAACCAAGCTCTTGGAGCTTGTTTAAGTATATGGACTGTGGGAGACGACATACATGGTTTGGTTGGTATCAACAAAACCGAGGGCTGATACATGTATACCGGTTCTTGAAGCTCACCGTGCGGAAGGCATTGGATACATCAAGTTGTTTGATAGGCCAACTGCGAGCTGTTGCAACATCGAGGACAAGTCGATAGTCGTTGTTCTCTATACCCTCTCGGTAATCTCATAAATTTCATTTTCCAGTGGACCATTAAGTATACGGTTTTAACATCCATAAACCGTAAATCCAGTTTTTTTTCTTTTATAGCCAGACTTATTAAAGTCGTCGTTGCATTCATCACAGTGGAGTAAGTCTCCTCATATCTATTCCTGGTCTTTGATAGAATCCTTGGCTACAAGCCGTGTCTTAACTCACGCTTTCATTACTCATTTCTCTTCTTACAAAGACCAACTTATGTCCAACTGGTTGTTGTATATCAAGTGTTGTCCTTAAGGTCGGACCAAACACATTCCTCTTCTTCTAAGAGTTTAACTCCACGTCAATGGCTTATTTCCATTTTAGCCAATCTCTACTTTGAGTGCACTTTAACATAGACGTGAGTTTCTGATCCTCATTTACTTCAAGTGCTACCTTGCATCTCAAATATTTAATTTATGTCGACATCTTTGCAGTTCCATTTTATTCTAGACATGATATGATTTATGGAGCTCTCATTATTATCAATACCATCAGGACCTTGAGGTTTAGCGTCCCAAACCTCATTGTTGGTGCCTTAGGATTTGCCGGCCAGTCTATATTTTTCTTAACCTCGGTTTCTTTTGCACCTTTCTTAAATTTCCGAAGGTTCTTTTCTATGGAACATATTGGTCTATTTTAATTCTGTAGCAACTTGATTATTGTGTCCCTTTTGAACATCAATACGTACTGGTGCATTACAAGCTGGTATGTACGATTTTCTTATTCTCTTTGATCAAAAGGAATCTGGCAATTTATTAGCTAGTTTTTGCATATATATAATCTTTTGGACCTTGCATCATAGGCTGTAGTCCGAGGATCTTGCCAATTTAAGGATGTTTGATTCCATAATATTTTCTTTGACCAGCTTGTTTATCTCTCTCACCCAACATAGAAAACTCGGATTCAACTAAGTGACAATCCGTGTATCTGGCCACATAAATAAATCACCCTTGGCTCAAGATACTTAGCAATGGTGGGAGAATCATATTCATCATATATTCCCATCCTCTCTTAGGATCCCATTTTTGTTCTTTTGTGATGATGCAATATAACGGCACACCCGAATAATATTTGAGATGGGATATGTCCTGGCTCATTGACCCGTTAGTATTGGGATGGTGAATATTATATTCTCACTAGATGGCATGATGCGTATAAGCTTTACTGCATGTAATATTGTGTGTCCCCAAGTCGACACAGGAAGCTTCGACCTCATGAGTGATGGCCGAGCAACGTTTAATGAAGGATTCGTCTAATCCATTCTCTGTATGTTCATGTACCACGGGGTGGTCCACACTTCCCCCCATGGACATACCATTATTATTAAACGCTTGGGATATAAGTTCACCAGCACTGTCTAGACTTATGGTCTTAAGTGGATAATTTATTTATTTACTGGTGATGGCCTTATAATGAGTTTTCCTTGTGTACATGCTACACACGTGAGATTCTTAGGAATAACTCTTCTCTCTTAGGAGTGTGCCCATTTTAATATCTGCTTACGCATCATGTTAGAACTCGGATGGCCAATCCTGTCATGCCATAAAGTGAATCATTGAACATTTTGTTCATTGCCATATTAGCCTCTATCATTTTAATCTTAGCATGGTAAAACCAGTGGCTAGTGCGGGATAGTCTCTAGGACTTTCTTATGTCCTTGGGTGATTTCAATAATATAGGAACTCTCTGTTTCCTTCACCCTTTTATTTTAACATAGGAACCATTCAAATGAATGTCCTTAAAGCTCAATAAGCTTCTCTTAGAGATGGGTGAATATAAAGCATCACTTAGTTCAAATGTGTGCCATAAAATATATGCCTGGCCGTAGCCTTCACTTAGGCTTGTTATACCCGCTTATCTTTGCTAATATTGGCATTTTTCAAAATTTGTGTGGCTTAATCCACTATCCACCACACTTATGTTCTTACCCTTAGCCATTTCTTAATAATGGACAAGATTTTATGTTTTAATATATATTAAAGGAAATAAAATTGAATTTAAAACAAAATAATAATTCAATCAAATGCAAAGCATAGAAATTAAATTAATACACCACATGAGTTTAATTATTTTTCTTTAGGCAATTACAAATATCATAATCCAATTTAGTCATCTTTCTCATGGTTTAAATTTCCTTTACCATCGAGATGAACCAGGTTAGTTTCTGGATTTATTTTCTTTATTTTCAAACTCTCTTAATAGAGATCAACAAGGTGCTTAGGAGTTTTGTATGTCTTTATCTAATGGTTTTCTATACCATAATTATTACAAGTGGACTTTGGTCTTATGTTGCGGTTTAAGTAATCTGCGGCCTATTCCCCGACCACGGCCGAAGCCTAATCGGTTTATATGGCCTTTGACAATCATATTTATGCCTTTGGTAAGTCCCACGACCAGGACCACCACGTCCACTTCTTCCTTGGCCACGGCCACACTTGTCCCTATGGACATAGTTAGAGACCTTAGTCTCTTTTGGCTCTTTTAGGCTCTTGAGGATTTTTCTTTGTAATGTTAACCATGTGAGCTTCATTGCACTTTTCATTAATAATTGCTCATTGTTTTGCTCAGCAAGTAGCAAACAAGAGATGAGGTCTGCATAAGTCTTAAACCTTTTAGTGTGAAAAGCAGAGAATGTATTCTCTAGCAGTTCTTTCTTAGTAACCATAGTACCACACAACCTTAGGATAGAGACAATCTTAAAAGCTCCGAGTTATACTCATTCCACGGATTTGAATTCCTGGATCCTTAGGTTTTTTTTTCAATCAAATTGAGTCTTTGGGAGGAGCACCATTGTGTGTCCAAATTTGTTTTTCAACTCGTCCAAAGGTCAATAGGATTTCTATGTTGAGGTACTGATTCTTGAGACTCTCAGT